>VZTH01000745.1:135588-158009 GCA_013397815.1 Aleadryas rufinucha
AACGAGAAGCACTCAGCAGTATCCATGTCAGTCATCAAAAGAAACCAACAACAAATCTCTTACAATGATTAGCACAACAAAAAACCCAGCAGAGCACATGGGAAGAGAGGAATACGTGCAAAAGCATAATTATACCATGAACATAGCATTTCCAAGACAAAATAGCAGCACGAAATGTCAGGTGGAGAAGTGCTTTGAATAGAAGCCACATTTTGAAACTCCCCACACCTTCATATATGCGCTGGAGCCATCAACTTATTTACAGGGATTTAGATGTAAATACCTGCTGCACTAAAGCAGTGATGGCTTGGCTAAATGTCTGTGGAATTCTTTAGAATTGCCAGGACTCCTGCATGCGCTGCAGTGATGGTGCTGCCAATGAGTGCTGAAGCACCACACTTAGCTTCTCCCCGAGTGGACGGGCCCTGCCCTCACCAGGGCAGCCCTCGGAACGCCAAAGCTTCCAGCTCGGCTTCTGTGAAGAAACAGGAGCCACTTCGGGAAGGAAAGAGAAGGTCAGCTGGACACTCACACTCTGTGTTACTGAAAGGGGAGGGAAATGGGAAGAAAACTAAATTGCTCTGCTTTTACTCTTGCTAGGATGCCAGGCACAGGCATGCAGGAATGCCAGCTCTTTGCCCCTCATTTAACAGTTCTAATCAAAGAGCATTTTGGCAAACCTAGGAAGATCAGCACGGACCACACAGACATGGATTCACTATGCAAAGAGCCCCAGGGACCAGGGAATGGTCACAGCCCCAAGGCTGCCAGAGCTCAAGGAGTGTTTGGACGATGCTCCCAGGCACAGAGTGAGATTGTTGGGGTGTCTGTGCAGGGCCAGGAGTTGGATTCCATGATCCCTTCCAACTCAGGATGTTTCATGGTCCTATTAACCCCTCCAGCCTCACAGTATTTGTGCTCCCATGTACCCAGCAACTTGCACTGAATTCACCTCTCATCCAAACAGGGCCCAAGACATTGATTTTCCACTTCCACAGTGCTCCTCCTCTGCAGCCGATGGATTGGTTTGCCATTTGTGTTCACAGCCCACAACACAGCTCTAAACCAGCACCAGGCCATGCGGGACTGACTTCAAAATTCAGTCTAGATCATCATTTTACTACCTTCCTTTTCATCATCATCATCATCCCACTAGTTCCAGCATGATTTTTAATACCCATTATTTCAACAGCAGTTGAAGGCTAATGCTTTGTACCATCTGAGAAGAGCTTGAAATGAGTCCAGTACGTGATCAACTGCCAACACTAAAAATAAAGTCTTTGTGTCACTAAAAAGCAGGGACTGCCAGTTTTCTAATGGTGTGGAAGAGCACTGGCTTTTCAAGTCTCACCAGTTTAGTCATTCTGACCACTATGTATGTAATTTCTCTCCCCCTCAGCCAGTGCTCCCTGGCACTTGATCAAGACAGTCTATATAAAATCTTGACCTTAAATTACTGAAATTTTCATTCCTGCCCAAAATAACTCTATGTTTCATAATTAGAAAGCTCACAAGCATTTCACTCCTGTGTGAAAAATGGAAATTTGGGTACTGCAGATTTGCTTAGCAAAGAAATGTTCTGCTAACAATCCTTCGGCCTGACAGGTGCTCCATCAGGGGCTACACTGCACTATTTAATGCAGTTCCTAAAGACTTCATTTTCACAACACAAGCAAATATAGATAGGGTTCTGCCGTCATCTCTGTAACACAAACATATCCTAAACTTCCAAGATGCAGCCTTAGATCAGCTTCAGCCAAATCAAGGTGGTGTCCTGCAGCCCAGGGCTGACACTCGCCCCATTGCCTTGAAGGGCCGCTGGTGGTGGCCGAGCAGCGCGGTATGGCCAATGCCAAAGGGGACTCTCCTGGTCAATAATGGGGGAAGAAAATGTAAAATCACTTTGCGGCCCACTTGGAAAGGTGGCTCCACTCACACCCCACCTGCTGGTAGGGCAAGATGGGGGGGGAAGGCCAAGCAGGGCCCCTTCTGCTGTGGCAGAGAATCCTCTACAGGAAGAGACTCTCCTAGTCTTCTCCTACCCCAGCAGAGACATGGAAAAACAGCTGCAAATGATTTTAGCTCCAACTTGGCAAACTAAAGGTGAGATTTGTGTTGCCTAACTATAGACCTCAAAGGCAGACAGAGAAATCTCTGTGGATCACTCCAGGCTTTCTTTAGCCTCTGCCATGGCAGGATTTTGCAGCAGGCTCTGCTGAAGCCAGGGCTGCCCTCGCCCTGCCTTATACCCTGCCAGCAGACCCTCTCCCCCAGCAAGGGCACTGACACTCATTTGATATCCCACTGAACAAATCCAGGAGCTAAACTGGCTCACAGTGGGACCAGACAAGCACTTGCACTGGTATGAAAGGCACATGACAGGAGCAGCAGGAAGGGCAGGACTGAGATAGTCTTAAGCTGCCACATAATACCTTGCTTATGTCAAGACAGACAGCTCATGCTGCCTACAGGCCAGGGAAAATGGATTTTCCAACACAGAAAGCATCCAAGTCATTCCAGGGCCAGTACTGCTTTCACAGAAACCAACTCTACCTTACAGACACCAAAGTTCATGTAGGCGAAGTTTCATGAGCTCCTGCAAATGCCAAAAATGCTCACTTAGCACTAAGTGACTAGAAACCAGTGGCTGTGAGCAGAAACACCTCAACACAACTGCAGGTGAAGAGCAAGAAGAGATTCCTTGGAGGGATTCAATGTCAGTTTATTCACAAACAAACTGTCAGGCCCTTGGTTTCCGTGCACATCCCTGTCTTGCGGCCACATCAAGTTTTGTTTCAAGATCTGAATCTCAACTTTGTGGCCAGAAAAAATAAGTTGGTATATAAAAACATACAGTCAGTAATTCTGTTTATTCATTTTCCTTTCCAGTCTAGCAGTGTGCAGGAAAGTTTAAATTTGCTACTTTGCAGTTATATATTCAGCAGCTAAAACCTCTCTAAGGATCAGTCCTTGTGCTCCTTCCTAGAGGCAAAAATCATCCCAGACAGATGTGTGGCAGCTTGTTCGGGCACTTTCCAGTCCCATGCCACTCAGAGCCTTCTCAGTCAAGCAAACAAGGGGTTTTTCTGAGTTTTACCACTCTTCCTGCCCACACCTGAACAAGTGCCCGGCAGCCACCATGGCTCAACCACCAGTCACTATTCCCAGCAGGAAAAGGCTCCACATCAATCAGAGGACACAGAATTTTTTTTGAAGCATAACAAATGATGGAGCAGACAAAGAGGGGGCTGGATAAAGAAACCTTTGTAAAAATAAAGTGATTCCACACTATTCCTGATAGGCCCACAACTACAATTTTGCAGCATTTCCATTTCTAGTGCCATCACTGGGATTTGCAACATCACTTATCACAGTGCAGCTTTAAGGAAATGTTTTCTTTTAAATGCTGCTGAAACCTTGATATAATTAGGTATTACAGCAGAAGTTAAGCTAGGTATTTTCCCAAAACATAGCAAATAAACCTATCTAAACATAGCAATTTAAGCCTGGACTACAGCTGCAATTTTTGGTGTAGCAGGTAAAGGAGAACACAGGAGTTCATGGTCCTATGACAGAGTCTGCACATCCTTTCACAGAATCCCAGACTGGTTTGAGTTTGAAGGGAACTTAAAGCTCTGAAGCCAGGCTGGGAGAGCTGGGGGTGTTCAGCCTGGAGAAGAGAAGGCTCCAGGGAGACCTCAGAGCCCCTTCCAGGGCCTAAAGGGCTCCAGGAGAGGCATGGGAAAGGACACCTTCCATTAGAGCAGGTTGCTCCAAGCCCCATCCATCCTGGCCCGGAACACTTTCAGGGATGGGGCAGCCACAGCTGCTCTGGGCACCCTGTGCCAGGGCCTCCCCACCCTCACAGCCAAGAATTCCTTCCCAATATCCCATCTATCCCTACCTTCTGGCAGTGGGAAGACATTCCCCCTTGTCCTGACATTCCAGGCCCTTGTCTAAAGTCCCTCTTCAGCTCTCTTGGAGACCCTTTAGGCCCTGGAAGGAGCTCTAAATTCTCTTAGCCTTCTCTTCTCCAGGCTGAGCATCCCCAGCTCGGCTCCAGAGCACAGATGAAAACTTTTCAAGACTTCCAATACTGGAAAAATACGTGTGTTTGAGGATCCAATTTGTATGAGTTTTCAAATACCAACCACACTTTGAGGCAAAGCTCATTTGCACTTGCCTTTATTCACAGGGAAAAAAAGAAGAAAAAGAAATCAATTGACACTGTTAGGGCTGCTCAGACATAGCAAAGTGTCTTTGGGTTTTTTTATTCCTGTGGGAAACAAACTAAAGCAAATCTCAGCACAGCCACCAGTAACAAAATTCTTCACTGCTGGTTTCTGAGGACATTCCTTTCCTGCTGCCATCAGCAGTCCAAAGAAAGGGCAGGGACTCCATTCTGGTGATGTCCGTGGAAAAGACAGGTGGTGGCCAATACGGTACAGGGAGCACCGAGCTGTTAAAGCAAATGACCTGTGGAATAAGGTCAGTGCAGAGGGACAGGAACTGCTTGACTGCCCTGTGAGACTCTCACAGAGTAGCTGAGTGTGCCAAGGATGTGGCCATGCACTGCCCCTTGTAAGAGCACGACACCAGATATCTTGGTAGATTGAAAGATGGACACAACAAAGGTGTCAACTTTCCCCAGTGGCACATTTCAAGTCTAATCAGGAACTGTGGTCTCCGTGATCAAAGAAATACAGACCTGAAACAAACTTTTATGTTTTTCTCGGAGTAACATACCCAGTTATTGCCTCAGTGCTGCACACATGCTCCGCATGGCTGAGGTCCTGGCAGCCCGCTGCGAACTCTGAGTGCCCTGACAGGACTTCCACAGCGTCACACGGATGGCAGATGCCGAAAAAAGGTCGCAGCCAGAAATGGTGACAGCAATGAATGCATCCAGCAAAGGGAGGGCTGGCAGGGGAGCAAACTCCTCACCTCTGTAACCACCAGGAGCATCAGCCAGGCAGCTGCCTGGGCTTACAGGTGAACTACAGCACTTACTCATCCCTGAAGTAAATCAAAACCTGGTAGAAGTCCAGCTGGAGGATGGTGAATTCTCTGTTTATTGCACTCCTCCCCTGAGCATGAGTCTGCCCTCCAAGTGAGTGGCACAGGAAATCCTCAGGAACAGCGTACTACAACCTGGATGGTGAACAGGAGAATTCAGGAGAGGGTGAGGTTTGTCCACAAAGCCCGGCTGCCAGAGACATGGAACAATCTCTCGTTTGAGTGGGTCACCCCAGTCCAGACAAAACCACCAAGTTAATCAGAGGGATGGAGCACCTCTGCTATGAGGAAAGGCTGAGAGAATTGGGATTGTTCAGCCTGGGAAAGAGAAGGCTTCAGAGTGACCTAATTGTTGCCTTCCAGTGCCTTACGGGAATTTACAGGAAAGATGAGGCAAGACTATTTACAAGAGCATGTAGCGACAGGACAAGGGGGAATGGGTTCAAATTGAAAGAGGGCAGGCTTAGATTAGATATTAAGAAAAAATTATTTACTGTGAGGGAGGTGAGGCCCTGGCACAGGTAGCCCAGGGAAGTTGTGGATGTCCCACCCCTGGGAGTGTTCAAGGCCAGGCTGCATGAGGCTCTGTGCAACCTAGTCTAGTAGAAGGTGCCCCTGCCCATGGCGGCATTCTCTAATATGTTGTTATAGCATCAATGACTGATACCATTACTTCTAATCTAGCATTTCCATGCCCTCCTCTCTGTCCCCAGCAGGTAATTGAGGGCTGGCTGAATAACTCAGTGGGGTGCTGCTGAAGCAGGAAGCACATCACCCACGATTCCAACTGAGCCTGCCAGCCACTGGGGCTGCTCGGCTTCTGGGGGAGGTGCTGACAAGTGCTTTGTGATGATGTTTAGGAAGGGATTAATTAACTGTCTTTTCTAAAAAGCTCTGATAAACCTGGTCATGTCTCAATGCAGAGAACTGAACTAGAAGTGTTTCTGTGACCTCTTCCAGCCACGTCTGGAACTCTCCAACAGCAGCCCTCACCACCAAGACAGCCCAGTCTGGTTTGTGGGCAAACAGCAAAAGGTCAAACACATGGCAGCAGAAGAGGTGCAGCTTTCAGCATCCTACCACAGAAGGAGAACTATCCAAGCACTGTTCCAAGAAGCCAAAACATTAGGAAACTAGTTTAGACAAACTGGAGAAGGGGTAAATGGTTAGAGACAGGCCAGGCCAGAGCAACACATTAGCAGGACAGGGGTCGGCCTCTTCTTCCAGGTAGCAAGAGACAGGACAAGAGGAAACAGCCTCAAGCTATACCAGGGGAGGTTCAGGTTGGACATCAGGAAGAATTTCTCCATAGAAAGGGTGGTCAGGCATTGGAAGGAGCTGCCCAAGGAGGTGGTGGAGTCCCCATCCCTGAAGGTGTTTAAGGACCAACTGGACAAGGCACTCAGTGCTCTGGTCTGGCTGACAAGATGGGTGGTCAAAGGTTGGAGATGATGGTCTTGGAGGTCTTTTCCAAACTTAATGGTTCCATGACTCTATGTTTAAAATAAATAAATTATAAAAAGAAGCTAGTAGCTTTGTCAACAATAGGCATCCCCAAATCTCCAAGACTCTGAAAGTTTGTTTCATCACCACAACACTGTAATTTAAAAGATGCAGCAGTTCTTGTTTAGGCCGGGGCTTGAATTGAAATCCCAAGCACAATTTGTAGGACGCTGGGTGTGCTGTCAGCACATGGATCCCCTCCCAAGGGCTACAATCAATTCTTTGTTCCTTGTTCACTTTCTGCAACACCGAACAATTTTCTTACAGATTAACAGTACCTAAACTAAATGGAAAAGAATGGATTTTGAGGACCGAGTTGTAGATGCAGAGAAGCCAATACTCAGAGTAATTGTAAGACAGGATTTGGCCATAAGCACAGGGCTCCTTCTATAGCAGCTATTAATATAAGGGAACAAAAATAACTCATGCAATATGCTCTGAAGTTCAAACCCTGGCTCTGCTGCTGTACAGGCTGGCACAGCCCCGAAGTCTCTCATCCAGAGATAGACACATTTAGCACTTATCTTTTTCAGCACGAGGGAATGCTTGTTCAGAATGACTCAAGTGATACCCATTTAAAAGACAAACTATTTAGGGCTGTGAAGGTGAAATTCTGTTTGTCAATCATCCAAGAACAAAAAGAAAAGCCAGTGCAGATGATGAAGAAAAGAGGAAATCCATCCCTTTCATGAACACCTCAACACTGTTCAGTCAGATGTATCAGTTCAGGCCACTGAGAGCCAGGAATAGAAATATGTTCAAAACCTCCTGGATCAGCAAGGTGATATCCCACACATATACATATTCTTTCTAGTTTAGAGGACACTATGAAATATAATCTTCATGCCACTGCAGCAAGTTACCCAAAAATTCAATAAAATTACCCACTAAACACAAAGCAAAGTTGCCACCATTTCTGCAGGATAGCATTATGAGCCTTCTAAAAAGCACTGGATTTTAAAACTTTTCCTTTAACATTTGAGAAGGTTTTCAGCCTTATTAGTTTTCCCCCATCTTATTTCCTCTTCTTGACTCCCACCTGCAATAAGTAATGTTTTTTTAATTTAATTTATATGTTCCACCTACCCTAGAGCCTGGCAATCCAGACCTTAACTTACAGTTAGAATTTTACCCACCATGCAGATTCTGAACACATCAAAGCTTTTGGCATGAGCTGTGTCCTAAAGCAATTAGTTCCATAGCTAAATTTTACACTGGAAGAGAAAAAAGTATTTGTTTTAAAACTCTGACGTCCTTACATTCTTCCTTGTGGGAAAAACCGAACATCCCTAATGCCATTTTACATATAATTTTGGATACCTTTATCATATCTGTGCTTGTGGCTTTCTGTCAGTCAGAAGGAATTGCAGAAGCTTTGCTCTTTCCTGGCATAGAAACCAATCCATGACTTTGATCCCCTTGCTGTTATTTCCCATCTCTTTCCCTTAACTATGTATTTTTTTTTGAGATGGTAGAAAGAGAACTGCACATAATAATCTACACATGGGCAGAATACAAGCTTTTCCAGCCTGTGACAGCTGGATTGGAAGCCACTGTTTCCCATAAACGTTACTCCCCATTAACAGACCAAATTTTGCCAGCCATTTTATCAGCAAATTGGCCAATACTGACACCCTTCAGGGCCAGCTCACACTTCATTATCCTGACTGTGCAGGAACCTTTGTGAACTGTGACCTCGCTCTATGTTCCCTTTCCTGTCTCACATAAAGGTGTGCAGAGCAGCACAGATTCCAGAGGAGATGCACAGGATAACTCTCCTTCCTCCTGCAAACTGATCCTTTGCTGCCAGCCTTTGTTTTCTCTCTTTCAGACAGTCATTAATCAATAAGATCTCTTTATTTCACAACAGCTTTGTTTCTTAGAGCTTCCATAGAGAGTTGTTGTCAAAAGTGTTTTGGAAATCCAAACATACTATCTCCACCAGATTTCTCCTCTCCATATACTTGTTGCCAGCTTTGGGTTCATCACTTCCCAGGTTTTTCTTAGAGTCCCTTTTGGAAACTGTCACTTCCCACCGACATCCCCCAGTAGCTGCTTTACGTGATACATTATACACAGTGGATAATAGCTCAGTGACTTCATGTGCCAGTTCCAGCTGATGTTGAAGACTTGACACTTTTCATTTGTCTGAGCAGCTCTGGAACCTCTTCTGTCAATAATACAGCTCGAGAAAGCTCAGAAAGCTGAATTTTAATTTTTTATCTTAAAAGATCTTTGTACAGGAAAGACTGACAGCATGCAGCCCTGGTATCACTGAGAAACACTACAAAACTATTCAGCACACAATGACAAAAATTGGGACAGATTTGTCATTTGAAACTGTTTTGTTGAGCTGTATCCAAGACTCAGATTCTCCCAATACGCTCCAAAAAAAACCCCCAAAAATGGAGACTCTGTGCTCCCTGAATAGAGCATGTACCTCTTATAGTGATTTACGATAGAGAGGAGAATACACGCAGGCCACGACATATAAAAGATGGTATGTCACAAGGAACAAGATATATCATTCCTTCCATTTTGGAATAATTAGGCTTTAAATTGCACTAAATCATCACTTTTCAATTTTCTTTACTGGAAGTCCCATTTCCTAGATCCAGTGTGTAGATGTTTGCAGAAGTACTATTTGTCTGCAGCAAATACACTCATCCTCATGCAACCCCCTCTTCCTGTACACCCCACCTTCCAGATCCATGTGTTTGGGAATAGGGAAGGGGTGCGAACCCCAGGACAGGTGTGGGTGATCTAACCTGAAATTTGGAAGGTTCATGTCCAGAGTCTTTGCACAGAGCTGACACACCAATACCTGAGTACCTCTCTCTACAGCAGTATCTCAGGTGCAGCTCAGATCGCACTGGGGATCACAGAATTACAGGATGGGTCAGGTTGGAAGAGACCCCAGTGGCTCATCTGGTCCCACCTCCCTGCTCAAGCAGGGTCATCCCAGAGCACATGGCACAGGATTCTGTCTAGATGGGTCTGAGATACCCCCAGTGAGGGGGACTCCACACCCTCTCTGGGCAGCCTGTTCAGGGCTCGGTCACTGCCCAGGGAAGAAGTTCCGCCTTATGTTCAGGTGGAACTTCCTGGGCATCAGCTCCTGCCCATTCCTCCTGTGCCAGTGCTGTGCCCCAGGGAGCAGAGCTCGAGCCCTGCTCTGAGTGCCTCCCTGCAGACACTGACACACAGGAATGAGATCCCATCTCAGTTGTCTCCTCTGGAGGCTGAACAGCCCCAGCTCCCTCAGCCTTTCCTGGGCAGGGAGATGCTCCAGGCCCTTCCTCATCTCCGCAGCCTCCGCTGGCCCCGCTCCAGGAGCTCCAGGTTCCTTCTGTCCTGAGGAGTCCAGACCTGGACACAGCACTCCAGATGTGCCTCACCAGGGCTGGGCAGAGGGGCAGGATCACTCCCCGACGTGCTGGGAATGCTCTTCCCAATGCACCCCAGGACACCACTGGCCTTCTTGGCCCCCAGGGTACCTGGATGAAAAGTGAAGCCCCTGAGGACCTGGTGGGAACTCCACTGCCTTTCAGCTTTCCACTGAATTAACTAGATTAAGAGAAGTGACAGAGGGTCTGGGAAACAAATGGCAGTGGGTAGGCAAGTTACATAGGGCCTGGCAACAAGCTCAACAGCTCTGGGGCAGTTTGAACCCCCAGAGCAGCACTTTGGTCCAGAAAGCATTTGGGCAGCCCTGAAGCAGCACACACACCCTGGGAATGCAGAGCAGGCAGCACATGGTGGAACTGCCCAGGAACAGCAAACAAACAGTCCCACCCAGGACTATCCAAAGGAACACAGAGCCACAAGCCGTCAAACAGGGCTGTTATCCTCACTGGTTCCTTCCCCTCCTAGCCAGAGGCTATTCCACTTGGCCCAAGGGAGGGACTGCAGCTGCCAAGCCCTGCTCTCCCCTCACTGCCCTGCTTGCTGGTCTCCAAACCACTGGAGCCGCTGACTCCTACCTACCAGCCCAGTTTCCTCACCAGCTGGCAGGAGCGGGGCTTTGCCTGCACCAAGCTTTGGCACTCAAAGCTACTCAAACCCAGCTCCCTGGGGTGGCACATCAGTCATGTGGGCACATGGGACTGATTTGTCACAAGCCTGTGGAGTGCTGAGGTTAAGCAAAGTAGGACTAAGATATTCTTTTTGCAAGGACCAAGCTGCGCCTGCTGACTCATGGCTGTTCACATCGCTCACAGGCTATGCATTCTCCCCAGAGCCCAGTCCCTACCTGGTGCCTCCTGCACCCCCTTTCCATATTCAAATGGCACTGAGCAACAGTTAGTATCTGAAGTGCAGCAGTGATTAAATTGGTAGCTGGACTGAAAGTAGAAAGGGCTCCACTAAAGTGGGCTCACAAGCCAAAAAATATATGTTCAGCTTTATAGCATTTCCTACAGTGTCAGCACACTGGAGCAGCAAGAAGCATTCCTCAGCAACTGGAAGGAATTGCTAAGCCCATCAATAAAATTAAGGCAGCCAAGTTCCGTAAGAGAATACATCCAGCCTTAAGAGCCACTGATGTCTGTGCTGCAGGATGGGGAAGAAGCATTTACCAAAGGGGTAGCAGAAAACAGAAATCCACAGTCGTCACCTCTCTTGGGAGACATGACCTGGTGGCACTTCTGATTGCGTGTCTACTCCTGAAGAAAAGAAGTCATGACATGCCTTAGAACTGAACTGCTGCTGACAGACAAACCATTTGGAATTGTTGGTGAAGTCGCTGTGCAAGTTTGCACCAAAAAGTAGGGAAGGCACCACAGGTATGATACAATGGCAACTGTACACTGGCTATGTTCCTGCAGGACTGAATGCTGAAGAACTAAGAGACAAGTCAAGTGGAAAGAACATCTCCTATTTCCCTCCGGCAGGGACTTCACCATGAAACTTACATTTTTTTAGAAGGGGGAGGGGGGGGGCAGGGCTAGGGGAGGGGAAAATCAGGGAGATAAGGAAATCAGGAAAATGCCCTAGGAATGGCTAGTGTGTGTTCACAGGAGTGTCCCAACCCTGGAAGTGTCCAAGGCCAGGCTGGACAGGGCTTTGAACGACCTGGTTTAGTGGAAAATGTCCCTGCCATGGCTGGAACAAAATGACCTCTAAGGGTCCCTCCAACCCAAACCATTCCATAGTTCTGTGATTCCAGGAATGTCTGACAGTCACTGCAAAGAGTCAGAGGCAAGGATGGCTGAAGCTTCCTGCAGGCCCCCACAATTCCAGCAGCGCTCCAGATGACAGCCCTGGTCCAACAAGATGGACACGTGCTCGAGGAACAGACTAAGTGCAGTTCCCAGGAAGCACAGACTTGTCCTGTTAGCTCCACTGTGCAGCACCAGAGCCTCAACCCAGGGAATGGGGGGAAGGAATGACGACGGACCACTTTTGAGACCAGGTGGGATGCAGATATGGCTTAAGAGGGAGCTGGTTGGTGTCACTGCAAATCACTGTCAACTTTCAAAGGTCATGGTGACAAAGGGAGGCCTGATGACATGCAAACACCACCCCACCATGTTAGAAGGATCCAGGGAACATCGGACCTCTCAGTCTCACCGTAGCCCCTGGAAAGGCTGTGCAGTAAATCTTCCTGACAGCCATTTCCAGCAGGAGGTGGTGGTGGAACAGCCAGCATGGATTTACCAGTGGCAAATCTTGCCTAACTTGACTGCCCTCCAAGCTGCCTGCATGGAGGACAGGAGAGCAAGTGTGGTACATCTTTGACACCGTCTCTGCCAGTGTTTTCAACAGGCAGGAGCCGGACTGCAGAAGCTGATGTCAGCGAGAATATCAGGCTCAAAAAGTGATCAGCTGTACAAAGTCCAGCCAGCAGCTGATTATCAGCACCATCCCTCACGGCTGATATGGGGTCAATACAAATCCATGTCTTCATTACAAACTCAATTAACACCAATTACGGGACAGAGAGCACTCTCACCAAGTCTGCAGATAATATCAAACTGCTGGCATGTCTGGGGCAGGAGATCCTTCACAGAGGGACCTACATAGGCTGGACAAAGGGCCTGATGGAGGGTTTATGAAGGACAACAGAGGCAAACAGTGTCCTGCCCCAGGACAAAATGAGCCCTTGCACTGGCACAGACTGGGGCAGCTGGCTGTAAAGCAGCTCTGCAGCAAACAACCTGTCAAGCTCTCAGGGAGAGCAAGGGGACGGAGGCCAGACAGTCACAATAAGCTGCATCTATGGACTATCCACACAACTGTCTGGAAGAGATTCTGCAACTCAAGAGTGACTTTCTGCCTCTCAAAAGTCTTTGAAACAGTCCCTTTGAAAACAACTTCTACCTTTCAAAGCCTCGCAGGGTACACAGATTCCCCTAAAAGGGTATGATGAGAGCAGCAGCCTGCACTAAGTCGAGCTGGCTGAAGCATGGAGCAGATCAGTTGGCTTCCTGAGAACACAGGGAAGGAGCATGAAGCCAGGGAAGAACTGAAAGCCAGCATCAAGTGATGGAACCAGCTTTGAAGGTTTAACCCAGACATTGTCTCCTTTGGAAGCAAGTCAGCAGCTCTTTCTACCTCTGTTCTAGAGAGCTATTTCAGCCCAGAATTTATAATTCTGCTTGAAATATTTGCTGCAGACTCTTAAAACCCACATCTTGCATTAAAAAAATTGAAGATGATCTGGTAATAGGCTAGAATGTAGCATTTCACTGCCATCAAGTTGCTTTGAAAGCATCTTGGCCAGTGTAGTATTTTTCGGTAACACCAAAATGCAATGTGTCAGTCACACCAACATGACTTCTTATATTCATGAAAAGGCTCAAACAAGGCCCTGGGGTTCACTAGCACAGAAACTACTACTGGCATGTTCACAGCACTTGAAAAAAAAATCAGACACTTGGCAAGTGTGAAGTGTTTGTGTGGCTGTCACTGGTGCAGTCAGACTCCTGCCCAGGCTCAGGATGTGCACCTCTTCCTGGACTTGTGTTGGTTCTGCTAATGCAACCAGTTACTCAGATTTAGTTGTTATCCACAAAAACACCAAAACTGTCTACGCTGAGTGTGTCATCTCACTTACAGAAACCACAGAGCAAATGGGGTGGAAAGAATGGCTTGTTAGATATAAATTTAGAACATTTCCTCCTCCAGTACCACAACAGTATTTAAGGTAAATATTCTGACAACTTCTGTCGGCACAGGCAGGGTTGCTGCTAATGATGTAACTCAGAGCAATGATATAAATATATACATACATATATATATTTAGGTGTATCAAAATAATTAAAGCAAGCCACTTCACTCATAGCTGCGTCAGAGTTCCCTTGTCCCACCAGTCTTTCAAGCGGGAAATCCCTATTTACATGTCTCACATAAAGCATCAAATTGTCAGAGATCATAGAATCCCAGGTTGGTTTGGGTTTGAAGGGAACTTCAAGCTTGTCCAGTTCCATCCCCTGCCATGGGCAGGGACACCTTCTACTATCCTAGGTTGCTCCAAGCCCTGTCCAGCCTGGCCTTGGACACTTCCAGGGATGAGGCAGCCACAGCTGCTCTGGGCAACCTGTGCCAGGGCCTCAGCACCCTCACAGGGAAGATTTTTTTCCCAATATCCAATCTAAACCTCTTCACTTTTAGCTTAAAACTGTTCCCCCTTATACTATTGCTATCTGCCTGTGTAAAAAGCCGCTTTTTTATAAAAGTTTCCCCTTTTTATAATTGTCACTCAAGATAATTCATAATTAATAATTGTTTTGGGTAAGGCTGACAATCCATATGAATTGAAATCCTGGAAGATGAAGATGTTTCATACTTTGACTTCAGAATAAAATCAGCAGCACTTCTGGATGCTTCAATTCAAGCACGAAGTCCGTGTGGTGAACTGGGAGCAGCTCCCTGTGCAGGCCCTACCAGCTTCATGCTGGTCTACATTCCTCTAGGTGATGCTACTCTATTTACAGGTCCAAACTAAACAGACAGAAGCTAGGTTTGGGCAGAGCCCACATGCAGTCACCTCACTTCCCTAAACCACTGCTGGAGTTCCCTCACTAAGCCAGCACTTGTGTTTAGACAAGCCTGGACTAGGACTTGCTGCTATTGCACCATTTCAGATGTCAAAAACCATCGGGCTTTGATACGAAATCGCATTAACTGATACAGCAGGGAATGACAAATTATAAATAGGAGGTGGCTTCAGAGAGATTCCAGAAATGGATGGTGAGCAATCACTGTGGCAAATCAATGCTCCGGCTCAGGGGATCGGACAGGGACCAGGTTTAGTTTTACCCTGAAAAGGCAGTGACACATAAAAAGCTAATGGCAGGTGGTCACTGCATTCTGTACATCTAACAAAGATTTATGAGCAAGGCTGAATGCTGGAAAAGCAACGCTGAAGCTACTTGTGTCCCTCTGCAAGGTCAGCTTATTGTATTATAGAAACATTTCCAGAGAGGCTCCTACAAGTTGAGTGTTCTATTTTGTCCAGCCACAGGAGACAAGCTACAAAAATCTCAAACAATGTAGCATTAAAGAAAAAAAAAAAATCATACCGTTTACTCTTAAAGAGTGAATTTTTAGTTATTTTGGTTGTTTTCAGATCAGCAAAAGCCTGTATTTAAGCTTAGAGTTTAAAGCTGGAAAGAGACCGATTTTTCCAAAATTAGTTTAACAGGTATATATTTAACAAGAGAACACATGGATATATTTTCTAAAATACTAATCACTTGTAAGTACTGCACGTTGTAATTATTATGAATGAAAACTGTTCTGAGAAATTATGTAGGTGTCTAAATCAGGAATTTTGATGTCCTTGATTGTCAACAGCTTGATGAGAAAAGAGAAGCCTGACTCCCAGGATCTGGCTGTTAGCAATGTGTGGTATTGTGCTCACTATCCTGGAAATCTAGAAAAGCAAATTTCCTCTGAAAAAACATTCTAAGAATTAAGTATTTAAGAAAGGTCGTGTTTCACCACAGTAAGAGGTGGGACATCTCTAGGGTGAAGGGAGGAAATAAAATTTGGCTCCCTTGAAGCTGTGCAGGTTGGAGCTTCATCTCACAGCCATACTCTGGATCCCATTGCCTCCATTTCAAGTTCACAGCAGCTTGAAACACCTCTGCACAGGCCTGGACAGGCTATACTCACCATGAGCTTCTTCTTAAGTCCTTTCATGCTGAAGTGAGCCCCCTGAAAATAGGCACCTAAATCCCCACCAAATCGCTCCTTCATAGAATCACAAGCTGATTTGGGTTGGAAGGGACCTTAAAGTTCATCTCATTGAACGCCCTGCCGTGGACAGGAACACCTTCCACTGGACCAGGCTGCTCAGAGCCCTGTCCAACCTGGTCTCAAAATTTTTAGCAAGTGAAGTTTTCCTGCTAAGGCCCATGGCCCAGCTCCTCCTGCGAGCTGCACCTTTCCTCCCCGTGCAGATCAGTTTGCTGCAGCCCAAGAAAGGAAATTGCAGGGACAGCTGTGGCACCTCCCTTTAGAAGGACAGCTGAAAATAAACTGCAGACTCAGATCCCAGGATTTATACTTGGGCACCCTCACTGTGCTGGGGCCATACCACTATCACTAGGTCAAACGGTTCACTCAGTTGGGGACCCTGTCACTGCACAGCAGGGGCTGCCATTCCCCTGAAAGGCTCTGGGTTTCTCTTTCCTTCATTTTTTACCCCAGCCCTCTGCACAAACACAATTTTTAAAAATCCATGTTTCAGAATATTTAATGCTCCACCTGCCCCCATTTGTATTTGAAAGCTAGAAAGAATAAAATATCAATTTATACAACCACTTATGTAATATTCCCCTCTCCCAACCTTCTTAAAACTGATTGCTCTAATATGCACAGTCTGACAAGCTTTTTTGACTTATGGTATATAATAATCCTCAACTGGGAGCCAGCATACCAACTCAGAACTCCTATATTTTAACATTAGTCAGTTATTATCTCAGTATATTACAAAACACAGCACTTGCCATGTCTCACAAGCCCCACAATACCTAGTCTGAATTCTAAATCTCTAAAACTGTTTGAAACAGAAACAGATCCCAGCCCTAACACTCTCTGTTAAAATAAGCAAGAGGCATTATAAATTGCAAAAAATAATGCCAGGATGACAGGAGTTTCATCTAGCTTACAGCTGAGAGTTCTGCACATAAACGTACTGAATGTTTGAGCACAAACACTGAATGTTTCCAGCCATGCCAGCAGGAGCTGCAGGACCCTGTGCTGCTGGAGCAGGGACTGTAAAGGCATTGCATTCATTGCTCATTCCTGCGTTTTTGCTGAGCTGGCTTTCAATTTTATCAAACTATGTTGATTCAGACAAGTATGCAGCATGGAAAACTTGTCTCCACCTCTGATGCAGGCTCAAGAATTTCATTTGCACAAGTCGGAAAGCTTTCAGCATACATTAGGCACAACAAGCTTTCCCATCAATACCTTTGCTTTCCAAATGAGCTTTCCATGTGGGGCCAGAACTCCAGACTGCCCAGCAGCTCTAGTGGAGATGAGAACCTTTCCACAGGCAGCACTAAGGGACCAAGGTCAGCACTTCCAGCTGCTGCCATGAAGGAAGCTGTTGCTGAAAATCCCACCAGCTCCCTTGCTCAGTGTTTATGGGGAGCAGCGCAGCCTGACCCATGGAATCACTGGGTAGGATCAACAAAGGCTGAGGAAGGAAGCAATGAAGATGCACATCTCCCCTCCCAAATACCCATCTACTTACTAAAACGCAGAGTTTCCTCCCAAACACCCAGTACTGAGTAAATGATGTGGTTGTCTTCAGTTTCCAGAAGCCAAACCAACCAGTTGAAAGTGCCCCAAACCAAACCAGGGGAAGGTTTCTTGCCCTGCTGCCAGGAGTAGTGGCTCTCCCAGGCTCTAACTGCAGCTCAAGGTTAGATTGTGTAGTCTAGAGTTAATTCTGCCCACTCAGGAGATTGCTTGGAAATAGAGATGCAAGGGACAGACAACTGAACCCACAGGGACAAAACATCGAGGCAAAAAAGGGACTGAGTAAGCCAAAAAGAAGAAGATAAAAGCATGAGGTTGATAAAACAGCACTTCAGATTTTAACTATTTTGTCTAATAAATTCCTGGTGTATTGTAGGCATCTTCCAAGCTCTCACTTTATTCAGAGCACTGTGGGATGGTACATGCTATTGAATTCCCATTTATAACTGAAATCCAAAAACCCCACTTCACTCACCCTAGTGATAAACCCTATTTTTGACAGTGCCATATTTCACTTTGACGAGCAGTGTTACATGCAGCACAAGAAGCTTGCAACTTCTATTTTTCCTGGCAGAAGAACACCTTCAGAAAGGAACTCTGCACAGGGTGGTGGGAAAGGTATGACTCTCCCTAGATAACCTTCTATTCCAGGAATGAATATATTTTTAGGCAATGCAGCCACCCAATCTTAAAAAATGCAGCCTGATTTATGATGTTTATGATTACCAACTTAAAGATCAGAAGCTGAATTACCTTAAACCACAGCTGTGATGCCCCAAAGATGGGCCATGTGAACATTCATTCATTCCAGAGTTTTCATGCCACTGTAAGTTGTGTTATCTCCTCACCTTTCAAGGCACAGCCTGGCTGTTACCTTTTGGTGATTAAGAAATTTTGTATCCAGAGAAGGGAACGGATCTGGGGAAGGGTCTGGAGCACCAGGATCGGCTGAGGGAGCTGCGGGGGCTCAGTCTGGAGAAAAGGAGGGACCTTCTGGCTCTGCACAACTCCCTGACAGGAGGGGGGCAGCCAGGTGGGAGTTAGGCTCTGCTCCCAGGGAACAGGGACAGGACAAGAGGAAACTGCCTCAAACTGTGCCAGGGGAGGTTTAGGTTTAATATTATGGAAAATTTCTTCCCAAAACGGTGGTCAGGCCCTGGCACAGGTTGCCCAGCGACGTGGTGTAGTCACCATCCCTGAAAGTGGTCAGGAAGTGTATAGTTGTGGCACCTGGGGACATGGTTTTGTGGTGAACATGGCAGCGGTGGGGGAATCCTTTCTTCCTTCCCCTCAGTCCCCAGATTTTGTGCCAGTGTTAGCCCCTCAATAACTCTTCCAACAGTCTCCAGACTGCTGTGATGGGGCAGAGTGCTATTACCTCTGTCTAGTTTCTGGACTGTCCAAAAATTCTGCTGTTCCCTGCTTTGTTATGGCTGCACATAACCTGTATGAGGAAAGGGCAAATTTGCTGTGCAGCAACTGAAAATTGCCCAAACCTTTTGACACAGATGCTACTTTACAAAGCTCTGAGGAGCAACCAGACATGCCTGCAGTTTTACAGCTCTGGCTCAGAAGGAGGAATAACAAACTGGGAATAACAAACAGCCTCCACCTAATCCAGAGTCACTGCACAAAGTACCTGACTATTCAGGAAGCAGCTCCTGAATTAGCACAGGCACCCAGCACCTGAAAACAAAGTGAATGAGTGCCAAGGTACTACAGAGTACTGTAAATGACACAGGAGTTATTTCATGAGCAACTCACTTCTCCTTGGAACAGGCCAAAGGGAAACAGAGAGTAAATCATCAAAGGGAAGACAGAGGATAAACAATCTTTGCTGTCATCCTTTGTGAACCAGTCCTTGAAGACAAACAAGCATTGCTATTATTACATTGGGAGATGCTTTCCCAACTAGAAGCAACAGAATGTTTTTCCCTTAAGACTCAATTTTCATACAAGTTTACTCTTTGGTTTTATCTGTCACCCAGGAGACAGAGGAGCACTTCTTACCCATTTCCCACCACCTGCAAACACTAGAGAAGTTCAATTGCCACCCCTAGTTCATCTCACCAACTGGTAGCAGTTTTCTTGATGATTTCTAAATGTTCACTCACATTTAACTAATACCTCCCTTTCCATTCTGCATTAGACACAAAACCATTGTCAAAAATAATTCCGTGAATATAGTCTAAGTTAATAATTGAAAATACGGGACTGGTGTTCATCCAGCAACATTCTGGAGGCACTGAGGTAGACAAAGCACAGCTGAAGCCACCCTACAGGTTCCAGACACTGGCTGTGGCGCAGGTCTGTGCTGCACCTGATGCCTCCAAAGAGGGCAATGACACAGGCTGCAGGCTCAGAAACACCACTTGGAATTTAAAAGGCTATTTTCAAAATACAGCTTTGTGGCTATAAATAGCCAAGCCAGCTTCTCACCCAGCAGGTACTCAATGGGTCTTAGCCACAGTGGCCCAGATACCAGAGAAAGTGTAATTTTACCTTTGTGAACACACACAACATTTGGGGCCATCCTGCGCTTCAAACAAACTAACCCGATTTGTAAGATTGGACTTAGGTTGGGAGCAGCTGCCGACTCCGACAAATTAAGTCAACTGACTTGGTTAACCCTTCCATCACCTAAAAAGACCTGATTGCTCATCCAGAGCAAGTCTCACTTTAAGTCTCACATATTAAATTCTTTAACCAAAGAAAAATATTTTACCTGATCTGTCAACAAAGCCAGCTCTTTTGAATGTGTAGGATTTCCTTCCTCACTGAGTGGCCATTTGGTTGCACAGGTATTAAACAAGAGCAGACTGTCACTACCATCCGCCCTGTAACGTAATGTGTTTCTAATACTGAGAAAAGTTATTTAAATATCCTCATATGTACTACATCATTCCAGTTGTCAATCAGTCCTCTGGGGACCCCCAACCTAACTGGCCTCAGCTGACACTTTACCATAGGCAGCATTATTCTCCAAGCAACATGAAAACAAATCTATTTTGGACAGGTTCAGTGAAAGGAACTCATAACAACCTCCCTGACCAGGCTAATAAACATTTTCATCTGATAGAGATTTACAGACTCAGGATACACACGCACAGCAAAACCTTTAACAAAACAGCGTTTGTTCCATTTGGGTGTGCAAGTACATCTTGTCACTCTTCAGCAAAAATGTTATTACGTCCATGGGACGTTCGAACAAAGTTTTTAGTCCAGTCACAATAAGGTCACCTGCCCTTCCTGTCAAGTTTGTGAAGAAATACTTCACGTAACCAGCTGGCTGGTACTGCCAGCATCTGCTCCACTGCTCACTTATCCCAGTGCTCTTCCAAGTATCAAGCCTTAGGTGTTACTGGTCAGTGTCACCCGATACTGTGCTCCTAAGGCACATTTGATACAATTCTGTATCCTTTACATATACAGAATTCAATTTGCAGCCTGCCTGTCAATACATGGCTTGCCACGGTCTCCAGGAGCATGACCTTGCTGCGCCTGTCGTCAGAGGTCAGCGCACTTCACCAGATACTTCACATTACCCATACCAGCAAGAGCCCCGGACACTTCTGAGGGGATCACAATCGATCCTGGCTAGAAAGCCCTCACAAAGTCAGCCCAACTCTACCATGTATCCACCTTAAATTCAGCCTTCTTGGCTGTCAAAATGCTTTGAATAACCAGCTTTTCAGTACCTGCTTCTTACTAGTGTCTACAGGACCACTTATTTATCTGATAATAAATGTACATGTGCTGTACTAGAGGTTACTAACGCAGTGCAGTTTATTTACTGTTGCTATACCAAACGCCACAAACAACCAAGATAAAGGCTCAGCCACTACAAAGGTCACTGCTTTGCCAGCCGAGGTCTTATTCAACCCAACAAGTCTGTAAGCTTGCGTACTCTTTGCTTCACAACTTATTTTTGGAAATCCAAACCAAAATTAATAAATCTCCCTGCCCCTTGTTCCCTGACAGCTGGGAGCCAGCAAGCTCCTGAACTACCTTGTACATGTCCCAAATGCTTCAGTAACATCAGCCCAGCGAAGAAGAAATCCTGATTAACTCAAGAACTGTCCTGCTATTTGTGCTGTAAACGTTATTCTTTACAAACACATTACTTCCAGATGTTACTCCTAAACTGTGCTTTTTTCCCCCACTCTGTTGCTACACTACATGCTTAATCTACACTATCTTCAGCTAAGAAAATTTTCTTCCCAAAGCTGGCCTGGATCCAATTCAGATTCATTTCACTGACCAGATGCACCAATCTGGGACACTGATTTCACATGCCTTGCTAAATTCTCAATCAGTCTTGGACAGCAACAGGTTTCCCAATATTCCGGGGTGGCAATTTTGCATGTTCCCTTGCACTCCTGCTCGTTTATACAAGAGCAGCAAAAGCTACGGATGGAACACAGCACATGTTTCTTGACAGTCAAGGCTTTACCGCTCTGCAGCCAATTCCTGCGACCACTTTGTACCATCTTCACATTCGGATGAGTATTAATAGAAACTACGTTGCTTATCGGCCCTGCGGGCACTCTCTGCTCTCTGCCAAGGAGCAGTTTGGGGAGTTTCAAGGCAACTCTGATAAAACACAACACAGGAGCTGACCAGACACTCCTCACCTTGCAAAATCCGCACTCCTCCCGGGAAATTTTCCCAGCACTGCTGCCACTTCAGGAGACCCCAGTCACATCCTAAGTTTTCAAAAAATTAATAAATTGGCCACCTGGCCAGGCCTGCAGCCCTGCCAGCCCCCCGCTTTATTTTGCTAATTAACCTACTTAATAATCCTGTGAGAAGTTGGTACGTCCCGCTGCGCGACTGGAACCACCTCGGTCTGTGCTCTGACACAGGCTGAACGCGCCGGACGGGGCTCGGATCAAAGCGTACTGAACCCTTTGTTTACCAACACCCCCGGCCGGGGCTGCAGGTACCTCTGTGCCCCGCGGCCCGGTGCTGACCGAGGGCACCCACAGCCGGGCCGCCCCCCGGCCCCAGTACCTGGTGCAGGCCTGTCAGCCCGTCCACGTTGGTGGTGTTGATGCGGGCGCCGCGGCCTAGCAGCCTCTTCACCTCCTCGGTGTCGCCGCTGGAGCAGGCGGCCAGGAACACGGCGCCCTCCTCGAAGCGGACGCGGGACCCCCCCGCGCCGCGGTGCCGGCCGCGGCCGCCCC
>VZTH01000745.1:158227-175335 GCA_013397815.1 Aleadryas rufinucha
CTCCTGTCAGGGAGTTGTGCAGAGCCAGAAGGTCCCCCCGAGCCTCCTTTTCTCCAGGCTGAGCCCCCGCAGCTCCCTCAGCCGATCCTGGTGCTCCAGACCCTTCCACAGCTCTGTTCCCTTCTCTGGAGTCTCGGGACAAATGTCCCGCTGCCATCGGGACGGACAGAGGGGTGCGGAGCTCCCAGAGCGTCTCGGTCCAGCAGCTGCCAGTCAGACAGTGGCTGATTTTATTGAGGAGCTGCCGGAACCTGTAGATTTGCAAGCAAAAACTAAGCAATAATCATCAATAAGTCTGTGAAAACTCTCTAACCCTGGCACAAGGAACATTAAAAAAAAAAAAATACGGGGTTCTGAAACCTTCATGAAACCAAATTTCATCCTTCTCGAAAAGCTCAGAAGGCAAGGTTTCTCAGAACTCTGTGCAACTTTTCCACCACATTAATACAGGATTTGTGTAAGGTTATAGACATTAGAGAAGAAATATTACAAGAAATTTTTATTCTTTGATTCACTGGGCATTTAAAAATGTATTTAAATAATCCCTGGGGAAAATGGCGGGGGACGAACATGCGTGATTGCATAAATTTAGTATTTCAATGTCTGGCTTCCCCTGGTTAACCCCGAGCCCGGGCGTCCCCCGGGAGGCGAATGGAGACTTGCGGGACTCCCTCTGGCACAGCCCCCCGGCTGCTGCCTTCCAGCCGGACCTGCTGCAGCGCTGAAGGTTTCGGATGAGACATTTGGGTTGGCTTCGTTCGCCTTCCCCGAGCCCCCTCTCGTGGCTGCGCGTCCGTTCCTTCCCGCTGAGCATCACCACAGCAGTTCAGTGTTCTCAGTGAAGGGGCTGCCCCTCTCCGTCAGGTTATTCTGCGGTACCCAGCTGCCAAATGGAGGATTTGCCTCAAATTGTTCACTGGAGGAATCTCAGGACAGCTGCGCTGCTGAATGATCAGTGACAAATCTCGCAGAGCAGATGGCATTTGCTTGTTAGCCTTAAAACAACTCCAGCAGTTTTCAGCAAAGTTCCAGGGAAACTCCCAGGAACTGTGGAGCCATGTATCTGATATCTCCAGTGTGCAAAATATCATGACCCACTCTAATGAACACTGTTAGGAGCCACATTAAGGGCTGTTCAATATTCATAGAAAGGCCAGATCATGGTTGACACAACAGTATAAAATCGCAGACTTGGAGTTTGGAATTACTAGAAAAGAAATGGTTCAGAGAAGAGCAACGAGGACAAGGGCTTCATGTGATAAGAGTTCAATGTGGAGCTCCTGACAGTGGGTGGTAAGGGCAGTGGCTGCTGAGGTGGGTGCAAAAGCAACAGGACAAATTAATTACAGTAAATTAATACCAAATCGTTCTCCTTGGCTGAAAGAGGCTTTTGGCTGTGGGTTGCTGCAGTCTGGGATCCCTCAGCACACACTCCTGGGGAGCAGGAGATGGGGCGTGGGGTGGGTGATCGCCTTCCCATGCTTCACATCATAGAATCCCAGAATGGTTTGGGTTGGAAGGGACTTTAAAGCTTATCTCATTCCATCCCCTGCCATGGGCAGGGACACCTTCCACTAGACCAGGTTGCTCCAAGCCCCGTCCAACCTGGCCTTGAACACTTTCACAGATGGGGCAGCCACAGCTTCTCCGGGCAACCTGTGCCAGGGCCTCACCACCCTCACAGGGAGGAATTTATTCCCAATATCCAAACTAAATCTCTCCTCTTTCAGTTTTAAACTGTTCCCCCTTGTCCTGTCACTCCAGGACCTTGTAAATAGTCTCTCTTCATCTTCCTTGTCGGCTCTGTTCAGGTACTGGAAGGTTGCAATTAGGTCACCACAAGGCCTTTGCTATTCCAGTATGGACAATACCAATTCTCGCAGCCTTTCCTTAACCCTCTAAATCATCTCTGTGGCCTCCTCTGGACTTGCTGCAACAGCTCCTTGTCCTTCCTGTGCTGGGCCCCAGGGTGGGAAGCAACTCTGCAGGTGGGGTCTTACCTCAGCAGGGCACAGGGGCAGAATTCCCCCCTGCTACCCATGCTGGGGGATCAGCCCAACACACAGGGGAGTTTCTGGGTACCAGCACATGTGGATGGACCACATCCACCTCTCACCCACCAGCAATCACAAGTCCTTCCCCTCAGGGCTGCTCTCGATGCCTTCATCCCCCAGCCTGTCTCTTCCCAGCAGGATCGGTTCTTCCTGAGGCTTGGCATGCTGGCTCCATGCTGGAGCAGGCCTGCAGCTTCTAAGCTTTTCCCCTCTTGCTTCCAGAATGCAATTCCTTGGGGCTGGAAGCCAGGCTGGCGTGAGCTGTAGCCGTGGCGCGGAGCTGTGGGCATGGCCACGTTGGCAGTTCAGCTTTGGGCTCTAGAAGCCCCTTCCCTGCCTGAGCCATGGGAACGGGAGAGAGCCCACCCTGTTTGCCCCACAGCTGACAAGAGCAGGCCCTGCTCCTGTGAAAACTGCCTGGCTGAGCCTATCAGCCGTTTGAAACCAGGCCTTTTCCTGTCCTGACAGGAGCTTGACCCTGGCATATTTGGAGAGACTTCTGTCTCTGCCCAGGACTCCTGGACATCAGACTGACCTACAGGATGCCAAGCAGTCCTGCACAGCCACATCTCTGGAGAATTGGCTGTGACCCACACCAACAGCCATCCCCAAAACCCTACAATCTCTGCCATTCTTTCTGGTTTTTTGTGAAAGATACAGCACATTGGAATCAAGCTGTCCTGTCCATATGAAGATCAGATTATATCATTTGACAGACTTTTGGGGCAGTTTCCCAGCCTATAGGTCCAAGTTTCCTATAAACACAATGTGAAGCAAAAGGAGTTGCCTTAGATGCCAAGCTGGGGCTGTCCCCAGCAATTCATGTGCAGATTCATACAAATCTTTTGGAATCCTCTCCTGGTGTGGCCTGGAGAGACTGGAAACGAGACCAGGAGAGATCTCTCTTTGCCCATGGCATTCCATGGCTGACTGCCCTGGCCAGGAACTCCCAGGAAAAGAGGCAAACACACAGTTTCATAGAACATTTTATCCCAGTAACATTTATCAGTAATACATCTTTTAGAATTACAGAGTCCAATGTCAGTTCCTGAATGTTACAGCTCAGCCTTAATCTATTAATCTTAACACCTATTTTCAAACGAAATCAAACAATTTTATTGGGAACTTGAAGAGAAAGCTAACTTCTTCTTCTTGAACTAACTCTACCAACTTGTCTATCTACAGAAAACAGCAAATTACTTAACAAACATGAGCTAAACCTAATAAAACTACAACTACCTAACAAAAAACTATTCCTATGCTAAAAAACCCGAAATGGGCATTTCTTTCCTTAAGCCAGACGCAGCCTTTTTTTTGGGATTATCTCCTCCTCTTGATCATCGGCAGACTCCGCTGGCTGACGTCTCTGCCAAATAGAAAAAGGAGAAAAGGAAATTCGCACCTTGAAAGAATCCTCAGAAAGGTGCAATGTTTGTACATCCAAATGCCCATCTCCTCTATCCATGCCCCAGCCAGAGCAGCCAGCGGGCAGGGCAAGAGCCGAGGAGCGGCCCCAGTTGAGGGATGCAGAAGAAGCGAGATCAGACTGTGCCCCCAGGTCAGCAGCAGGCTCCAGGGCCAGCCCATCCTTTCTTGAGGCCTTCCCCCCAGCAGTCAGGGTGTCCCTGGGCAGGGCTTGGGTGAATTGAGCCCTAACTAAGCCCCCTGCAAGCCCCCAGGCCGTTGCTGCTCGTGCCACGTTGCCCTGGGCCAGGCCTGGTGCGGCGGCTCTGCTGTCCCTGGCCAGGGCAGCAGCTCGGCCCAGTTCTCCCACCTTGGGGGCCGTCAGCAGCGGGCGCGGGGTGGCCTTCTTTGGAGAGGAGCCCTTGGAGCTCGTTGGTGCTGTCTGAGCTGGCTCCCCTCGGTCTGCCCCGATGTTCACTTGGCCTTCCTGGCCTGAGGCTCCTGCACCTCTGCCTGAGAGGGATGGGACCCTGCAGAGAGACAGGACAAGTGATCCCGGCTTTGCTGCTGCTCCCGACTCAGCCAGGGTCAGCAATGGCTCGCAGAGCTTGGGAGGGAGCGTGGCCCATTTGGGAAGGCAATCCCGCTCCATGGGCACTTGTGCCCTCCCCGTAAGACTCAGCAACCCCTGGCTGAGGCCCGGGCAGGCTGAATCCTCCCTGGCAGGGACAGAGCAAGATTCTGCTCTGGGGAAGCTCAGGCCTTTCTGAGAGGAGCAAGGAATGCCCTGAGCAAGAGCAGCTCTACTCCAGGGGGCTGCAAAGAAAGGCAGAGGGGGCTTTCCTCTCATCCCGCAAGGTTTCCTCCAGAAGTAAACCCAAGGCCAGTGCCAGCCACCTGCTCGTGCTGCCCTCTGGCAAAGAGAAAAGCAAGGAGCAGCCCTGCCCTAGGGCAGTCCCTGGCAGGCTCCCAGCACAGAGACTGGGGCCTACCTGTGCACGCTCTGCTTTTCTCGGTGCTTGTCTCTGTCGTATTTCCTCTTCAGTCCCTGGAATGTCTGCACGTGGCTGATGGATTCCAGTGCAGGATAGAAGTTCTCGATGACATAGGCTACCAGGGACTTACAATCTTCCTGCAAAAGGAGGGAACAAAACCCGGTCTCAGTCTACAGTGGTCACAGGCCAAAGTTCAGAAAGCTTCTAAGGAATGGATTCCTCGGCCAGAGCCAAAGCACTTTTGGCCAGAGCAACTGTGAAACAATTGATATTGATCCTGAAGCCAAGAGCTGAAATCTGGAAAGAATTCTTCATCTTCCCATGGCACGGGGCACCAGAGTCAGCAGTGTCCCAAGGCTGCTGGTGACACTTGCTTTGAAGCGGGAGGCTGCACTGGGCCTGTTGAGCTGAGAGGCCACAGCTGTGTCTGAGCTGAAGCTGCTGCTGAACTCACCAGTCTGAGGAATTCAAACAGCTCCAGCACAGCCCAGTGGAGCAGGTTGGACGTAGCTCCATTCCCCAGCAGAGCGTGCACGAGGGGTGCCAAGAGGTTTCCCTGGATGATGTGATTGGTGTAAAGCTCATCCTTCAGGCCAATGATCTTCCTCAGGAAGTGCAGAGCCCCTTGTGAAGAGAGAAATGCAAGGATTTCAGAGCCACAGGCCAGGGCTGCAGTGCAGCAATTCATTCCCATCCCTTGCCATGAATTGCGAGTTCAGGTGTCCCCTGGAACCCCTTCCAGCCAGGATACACGGAGCTTGGAAGAAGGAAATGCCAAAGGCTACTCACCCAAGGCCAGAAAGGTGTGTTTGGAACTGATCAAGAGGAGGATGCGTCTTAGCAAATCCCAGTGGAGGATGTAACCCCTCATGGGCACCTTGTGCCGTGTCACACAAAATGTCAGCAGTTCCAGAATTGAGGCCAGGACTTGTGCCGTTTGAAAATCATCTACAAGAAAAAGTCATGCCTTCAATGAGCAAAGGAGAATAACAAAAAGGAAGAAGTGTCCCATGCTGCCCACCCAGCTCAGGTGCCAGTGCAGTTCGAGACATGCTTTTAGTGGACTTCGTCTGTCCTTGGTTGCTTTAGGAGGCGGAACTTTGGAGGAGGACAAAGCAACCAACACAACGGTGACTCTTTTGGCCCTTGCAGCAAATCTTCTTAAAAAGGACACAAGCCCAACTCCTCCACAATGAATGAGCCCCCTCCAGGAGCTCCATCTGCTACAAAGTACAGCCTGAAGCCATGTCAGCACTCAGAGGGGCAAGAAGGGGCTGAAAAGTGCTGCCTGCAGCCACCTCTGTCCCTGGGGAGCTGCAGTTTTCCTCAAGCACATTCCCAGCTGGCCTGACAGGCTGATCGCAGGGAGCACCCCTGTCAGTCCCTTCCAGGCACTGCAGGCCTCCAAAGGGGGGAAACAAGGAAAAATCCTCATTCCCCATTTCCCAGGTACCTTTTGCTGCATTGGCCAGAAGCGGTGCAGTCAGAACAGGGAGGCAGCGGGTGTAGAGGGAGTTGTAAAATGCAACTACTTTGGATACCTAGGGCAGAAAATGGCTTCATTAAATCCTGGCCCTGGCAGAGACCTTCCCCAGAATCAGAAAGCGCAGTAGCAGCAGAAAGAGCCTGCAAAGAATTCCCGTGGCTCCGACAGCTCTGCCTGTATCTCTCTGGTGGGGCCTGAAGCATTCAGGCGTTCCCTGCACAAAGAGCCGTTTCTTTCTTTGGGGGCAGATCTGAGAGACATCCAGCCCACCTTGCTATCCCCAAGAGAATCCCCACCAGGGATGCCAATCTATCCTGGCAATGCATCCGTGACTCGCAAGGCTTGAGAAAGTGTCCTTCAAGTCCTCTCCAATGCAGCCAGTGCATCACGACAAGCTGCCAACCTTTTCCCAGGTGTTCCTGTCCATTCCAGGGTATGAAGCCGGGGACTGGGGGTGCCAGGGCCTCTCCTGGACTCTGCTGCTGCCGGATGTCTCCCCCAGGCAGCTCTGGCCAGACAGTGCTGTGTCCCTGAAGTGCTGCTTGGGGCAACGGGTGCAGGCACAGTGGCCCAGACACAGCCCTGGCCTCAGCCAAAGGCTCTGGAAACTTGAGCTGCTTTGGAGCTTCTTGCCATTCAGGCTCAGAGCACACAGCACAGCCAAGCAAGAAGACCAAGCCCAAGCTGTTTGGATGCTGTGCCCACAAGAAGAGCACTCGAGAAGATCAGGGTTTCCCCTGGCTGAGACAGTCCTGTGTCTTCAGCCCTTTGCATTCCCTTACATCAGCTATGGCCAGCAGATTGCCTGGATCGAGCAGAGTCTGCAACAGCTCCATGAGCTGATCAGCTCCTCCAAGTGCAGCAGCAGGATGGTGGAGCATCTGCTTCATGAGCACACGGAGGAGGTCGCTACCCTGCAAAAAACCCAGACAAAGGAAGCCCCAAAGAATTAGAGTGCAATGGGTTTCCTGGTTCCTATCAGTTTGGTTTCTTTCTTTGAATAAAAATGAAAATGAACTAGAAACATGGAGATTGTGTTGGGCTGCTTTGTTTCCCGTTTGCCCTGAGACTGCTCTATCCAAGCACCTGCAAACCACTTTTACTTACATGGTCCCTCTGCTGGGCTTCTTGCATGACAAATTCTTGGACCAGGAATGGACAAAAGTCAACAAAATAGGTCAGGATCTGTGTGGCAGCAGATGCCACTTGCAGATCATCCATTCCCTAAGAAAAAAGAGATTAATTTGGTAGGGTATATCAGGTTTGCTGGTTTTTATCAGGTAAAGCGTCAAAGAAAAGGGAGGGAAAGGTTTTGGGAAGGTTTCATTCCCAAGTTTCTCTGAGAAACACAGAAATATGGTTCCAGAGAAACAAGGATAAACCAGCAACCTCTTTTTCCCCCTCTTTGCCTCCTTTAGAAGGGGCACAAGGCTTTCAGTGAATCTGCGAGTCCTCATTTAAGCAAGACCCATTCCTATCGGGCCACTTCCTGGCTGGAATGGCTGAGTCACTGACCTTCTGTACCTGTTATCCACAACTGATTCATTTTGTGCCAAAGGACCTATTGTACAAATCAATCTCAGTCTCTTTTTTCTGCTCACTTCTTCTTCTCATTGCAATAGGTTGTAAGGCGGACTAACCAACACCAGTCCCTGCCTTGTTTTGTGGGTAAGTTCAAGGTGGCTAAGCCTAAGGTTGCCAAGGTCAAGTTTGTGAAGGCCCTTCCTTGGCCTGGATGTTGTTTTAAAACATAGGAAGTGCCTTATTTTGCCTTCATGTTCTCAGGCTTGCGAGTCAAAGGCTGATCTTGAACTTCCTGGGAATGGTGGTGTTTGCCCTACACGGGGCTGTGAGTGACTCAAGCAACCTTCCCTTAAAGCTGCCGGGTGAGCAGGGTAGAACAAACGTTTTGCTGGCAGTGCTGAGCCTTGCTCAGTTCCCAGGTTGTTCCTGCAGCAGAGAAACCTCCTGGAATCTGGTGTTTGTGAAGAACAGCAGCGCTGAGCCCTGGATCGCCATGCTCAGGCAGCAACAGCTGCCCCAGCCAGAGGAGGGACAAAATTCTGGTTTCCCACTGCTGCCCAGGACAGAGGAATCTGCTGCCACCAGGAGGACAGGATCTCTTGGGGAGGAAACAGCCAACAGCTCCAGAGGAGCCAAAAAGACTTCTCTGGCCCAGCTCCAAGCACAGCCACAAGAGCCCCAGGAAAACAACAGCAATGCAGCTGCCCCGTGGCAGCGAGTCTCTTTCCATCTTGATGAAAACAATAGCAATGCAGCTGCCCCGTGGCAGCGAGTCTCTTTCCATCTTGACCCTGCCTTGTCCCAAGGGCTGCCCTGAGCACAGACTGGCCCCTGGTGCAGAGTCACAAGAACCAGGACAAGCCAGGCAGGCGCTTCCCAGAGCTGGGGGAGCTTTGGGATTGTGGCCGGTCCAATCCACTTCCACTCTCAGCAGAGCCAAGGTGTGCGAGCCAAGGGACACACAAGTGCTTAGCAGGTCCACCAAGGGCTCCAGTGGCTCTGGCCTTTCCTGCTTTGAGGAAAAGCAGCTGGAAGTTTTCACTTACCAGTAGAATTTCAAGAGCAGGAAGAATTCCCAGCATGGCCAAGCTTTGTAAAAATGCCTCTCTGTTCTGGTGCAGCGTGAGGGAAAAGGCACAGAAGTCCTTCACAAAGTTCACCTGTTGCATAGGAAACAGAATTTCAGGTGTCTTGGAGTCAGACAAGTCTCTGAAAGGAGGCAAGGGTTCCAATTTCTAGCAGAGTTGGAGTCCTGGTTGATGTGGACCTTCCTAGAGAATGGTCTTCTTCTTGTGGTGTCTCCTCCAAGCTTTGCCAACATCAACAAAGCACAGCCACAGAAAGGAAACACACAGAGAAAGAAGAAATCTGTCACTTGGCCTAGACCTCAGAAAGAAGGAGGATGCTACAGAAATAAAGTTCTCCTGGATGCTGAAACATTCTGGGAAGAAAGCAGAGCTGGAAGTCGAGGGTGTCGGCTCCGTGCTGGTCCTTTCTGCACAAAGAAATCCTGATTCACAACAAAGAAATCAGAGCTTACATTGCCAGAAATATTTCTCGGAGTGAGGACTTAAATGAAGACTGAGCTGCACTGGCAAGGATTCTTGGGTTCCAGAAGGACCTCAGCGACTGCAGAAGGCCTCAAGAGCAGTTTTCCTTTTCCTCCTTCATCCCTCTCCTTTCAAGCCTTGGAGGAAGCCCCGCGAGCACTGACTCACCAGTTCCAATCGCTGGTGGGCACCTGTAGCTCCAGCTGTTAATTGGGCCAGAACTTCCAACCAGAATTTCTGGTCTTTCTGCAGAACACACAAAAGGAACAGAAGTGACAGGGGGCCTCTGGAAAGGCAGAACGTCCATCTCAAGAGGATGCCCCCTGTCACAAGCCCAACTCTCCACCCGTCCTTTCATTGTAGCCCAAGAAAGGCCAACACCAGAGCACACAGATCCCGCAGGATCCTTCCTTCCCAGGGCATTGTTTCAGCAGTGCCTGTGTGCAGCAGAACCAGGGCCAGGAGCCCAGAGCCCCAGGAGAAGCTGAGCTCAGGGGAGGCTCCCGAAAAGTGCAGCTCCCAAGAGCCAGCCGAGACATAGCTTGTCCCGTGTGGCACCTGCCCCGCTCCCGCTGCCCTGAGAACATTGCACAGGGATCCCTTTCCCTCTTGTGCAGCTGCAGCCCTGCAAAGCATCTTCCCAGGCCCCAAGGCACCGGGCAGCAGATGAACAGGTTCCCAGCTGGCAGCAGCCACAGCCTGGTTGCCCTTCCTCGCACTCAAAGCAGCTCCCGCCTTGCAGACACTCTGCTTTGCACTTCTGCCTCAGCCTTGGCTTGGCACAGTCACAGCCTCTCCTCCCAAGAGACACTTCAGGACCTCGAGGACAAGAGCTCCCTTCTGGCCAAGCATTTCAGTTCCCCCATTGCTTAAGCGTCCAGAGGGATGAGAAAACCAGGCTGACCATCATCACCATCATTATCACCATCACCATCTTCATCTCTCAAGGCTCTGGACGCTTTCTGCCCTATCTGTCCCTGCATTTCCCAGCACTCCTTCCCATGGGGAGCAGTGTTGGCAGTGTTCTCCCTGAGCCTGCTCTTTGGCATCTCAGGGTCACAATGAGTTCCAGAGACATCGCACCTGGCCCTGAGAGGGAATCCCAAAAGCTGCTTGTTCCCCAGATCCCGCCACAAACCATCTCCAAAGCAGTCTCTTGCTTGGGCATCAGAGAGAAGAACTTGAAACTCTTGACATCACATTCAGGAAATCTTTAGATCCTTCCCCGTGCTCTCCCCTTTCTAAACGCCAGAATCCAAGGGAAGAGAAAGAAGGGGGATCATTCCCAGCCTGGGCACGTGAAAGCGCGTCTGGTGAACGGCGACCCCTTGGCAACTACAGCTGCAGGTCCCAAGCCACTGAGAGCAGGTCAGGAGTCACTCACCTCCAACACACGAAAGATCTCCTCCCTGCGGCTGGCTGAGGAGAGAGCAGAGGTGAGCAGCTCAGCAACCTCTGCCAGTCTGTGGGCCTTGCAGGCAGGAAGGTTGATGCTAGGGCCAGTTGCAGCCATTCCTTCCTGCTGTTGCTCTGGTGGCTGCAGAAGATGCGCGGTGGCTTCCAATGAAGCCCCCGCCCGCCAAAAGGGAGCAAGAGGGAAGTGCCAGGGAAGCACGAGGGAAGGCCACGCTGCGCTTGCCTCCTGTCGTCTGTGCGCCTGGAGCTGCCTCAGCTTCCCCTGGCTCTGGCCTTTATGATGTCACCTGCAGCAGGAGGCTTCCATTGCTCTGCTCCTTGACGACCTGGCCTCAGGCTGCCAAAGGTCCTACACTCTGCCGTGTCCCTGATAACCAACTGGTGGCACTTGAGGAGAGAACTTGTAGAACTGAGGGAACACATGCCAGCAGCCCCCCAGTAGCCACCAGGAGAGGGCCACCTGAAGGCTGCAGAGGGACTTTTCCCCAGGGCCTTCAGGGACAGGACAGGGGGAATTGCCTGAAGCTGAAGGAGGGCAGGTTTCAATGAGGCCTTGGGAAGAAATTCTTGCCTTGAATTGTGCCTGGGTACTGGGCCAGGTTGCCCAGAGAGGTGGTGGACTCACCAGGCCTGGAGGTGTGCAGTGGACTGAGCCTGGTCGGACGCCAGGTACCCACCAGAGCCGCTCTGTCCCTGCCCTCTGCACCTGGACAGGGCAGAGAAAATAGAACCAAGGGTCCCTGGACTGAGATAAGGACAGGGAGAGATCCCTCCCCCATCACCATCACGGGCAAAACTGCCTCAAACTGGGGATATCGATTGAATTGATTACTCCCACCATCAGGGCAGCATCATGACAACTCAAACAAATCTCACAGTCACTTTTCTCCCAGCCCTCCCTGCTTCCCAAAGTCTCCTCCTCCCCTGCAGCAGCGCAGAGAGACAGGAACGGGGGTTCTGGTCAGTTCATCCCACGTTGTCGCTGCTGCTGCTGCTCAGGGAGAGGAGTCGCAGTCCTTGCTGTGCTCCAGCGTGGGGTCCCTGTCATGGGGGACAGTTCTCCAGGAACTTCTCCAACAGGAGTCCATCCCATGGGAAACAGCTCTCCACAACCTGCTGCCGTGTTGGTCACTCTTCCTCAGGGTCAGGCCTTCAGGCCCCTCCTGCTCCAGCCTGGGTCGCCCACGGGCTCCCAAGGCCTTGCAGCAAACCTGCTCCTGCGTGCAGGGCTCCTCCTGCACGGCTCCGCGGGTCCCTGCCAGGACCCTGCTCCAGCAGGGGCTTCCCACGGGCTCACAGCCTCTCTCGGGCATCCCCCTGCTCCAGCGTGCGGGGCTCCTGCAGGGGCTGCAGGTGCATCTCTGCCCCCCCATGCCCTCCATGGGCTGCAGGGGCACAGCTGCCTCTGCATGGGCTGCACCACGGGCAGTGGGGCAATCTGGACCTGCCAGAGCTTGTCCCAAATTTCTGCACAGCTGCTTTCTCTGCAAAATTCGGTGCTAAATCCCAGCAGTCAGGGATTCACGAGGTGGGGCTGGGGGTAAATTTAGCACTTACTAAGCCCCCTGCTCACAGACTGGTACTGCCCGTGCACCAGCACCCCCAAGTCCTTCCCCTCAGGGAGCACCACCAGCTTTGTGTGAGGTCTGAACAGTATTTTGGATGCCTTGATTGGTTCTGGTCACTGCTTTGGGCACCTCTGGCCCCAGCTCCCTGCCCCAGGACACTCTTTGGCTCGACCTTCTGGTGTGAGCATTCCCGAGTGCCCCCCGTGGCAGAGCCTGGCCCGTTTCAGCCACACCGTGCGTGCACATCTTGCTGTGCGAAGCCGAGCAGGCCCTTCAGTCCTTTGGGAAATGAACCTGGAGAGGGTGGAACTGCCAGGTCCAATTGGGCCTGGCTGGGGAAGCTGGAGCCATGCAGAGCAGAGGGTGCCAGCCCTTCCCACTGCCACATCCCGCCGCGGCACAACACGAGCTGGTGCTGGGAGCCATGGCGCTGCCCGGCCGGGACTCAGGGAATCTCGGAATCACAGAGCCCTTGTGGCTGGAAAAGCTCTCTGAGAGTGTCGAGTCCAACCATTCCGGCAGCGCTGCCACGTTCAGCACTAACCCGTGTCCCTGAGTGCCACATCCACATCTGCCACGTGAAAAGGGATTTTCTTTACCGCTAGTGTGGAGAGATTTCCCTGACCCTCAGTGTTTGTCTCTCCAGTGCCGCAGGAAAGCCGAGACCCTTGTGCTCGAGCAGTCTGTCAGCGCCCCATTAGGGGGAGCCTTCTTCGAAACATCCTGCTGGGTCGGAGGCTGGTTCCACTGACTTACTCCAGCATAAGGGAGAGCCCTCAGCAGCTCTTCCCACTTTTGGACTCCTCAGGGGCTCTTCCTCTTTATCCGAGTATGTTCCCTGCTGCTGGCAACTGCAGGGAAGGACTCAACCTCAGAGTTTACAGAATAACTCTCTTTATTGATATAAAACTGTGACAGGTTACAGTTCGCAGATTGTCTGTGATAGGATCTGTCACTGATAGGATCTGACTACATAAATGTGTTCAAAGCAATCCCCAGACGAGCTCTAATCCCAAATTAAAGCATTCAATGTACACAGAGTACAGTTCTTACCCAATAGGTCCTGACAGGGAAGAAGGCAGGTTCAGCCCATTGACTGAGCCCAGCAGTTACCATGGACTCTTCCCTCACTTTACCCCCATTCTCAACTTACTTTTTAAATGGTTTCTTTCTGTTTAGGTGGAACTTGAGTGACTCGAGTCATGCAGACCTTTATGTAAAAGGTGCCAAATTCTTTTACTTTGCTTTTAAAGTCACAAAGATCACCCCAGTGAGGGTGGGTCGACCCCAGAGGGGTGGTCGTACCTGGGGGGGGTACCTTTGGGACAGAGGGGTGTGTTAATGATGCAGTTAGGTTTTAATGAACCACGTTCATCAGTGAAGAGCATTTTCATCCCAGTTGTTGGCTCGGCAGCAGGACATCTCCTCCTCCCTGCCCTGGCTGGCAGGTGCTCAGCAGTTTCTCAGCTGCAAAGCACCATCAAGTTTTCTCTAATATCCAGCCTGAACCTCCCCTGGGGCAACTTGAGGTCACTTCCTCTTGTCCTGTCCCTTGTTCCCTGGGAGAAGAGACTGACTGTCTGCTGGCTATAAGTCCCCAAACAGAAAACTCCTGCTGTCCTGCATCCCTGGGCTCTGCTGGGTGCTGCTGGGGAGATGGGAAGGCTGCAGCAGGTGAGGGGCAGAGGGACAGCCCCAGGCAGCCCCAGGTTACAGAGCCCAAGAGACACCACTCTGCCACTGGGGAGACACTGGGAGGTGAACTGGGATGTGCTTTGGGCTCTCTGCACTCCCAAAAGGGGCAGAGAGTGTCCCTCTGTCACATATGGCATCCTGTGCCAGTGCTGGATGGGGCCAGGCCTAGGCCCCGCTCCCTCTGCAATGGGGTCCTTCACTAGCCTGGCCCCTTCGGAGCAAAGAGCAGAGATAGAGCTTGCAGCAGTAGAATTGGGGGATACAGGGATCCTTTCTGAAGCTGACAGGCAGCTTTTAATCCACCTGCTCTGCGTCCTCTGGAGAAAAGAAATAGGAGTAGGAGAGCCTCTGAAACCTGGCAGCCCCTGCTTTGCTCCTGTGGGATGGAGGCTGGAGGGGGCAGGTCTGCCCAAGCCTGCTGCAGGTTGGCATCTGCAGCACCATCTCCTGCACCCTGGGTTAGACACAGCCTCTGAGCCGTCCGGCAGAGGTTTCCCAGCCCCCAGGGAAAGGATGCTCATCCCCAAATGCTGCGGTGACATCAGCTCTGGGATATGTCTCCAACGCTCTAGAAGGCCTCAGAGAACCCTGTGGGAGATCCCTGGCCACCAGGAGCAGCTGCAGGGGGTGATGTTTTGGTTGACAGGTGCTTAACATGAGTGGTCAGTGTGCCCAAGTGGGCAAGGAGGCTAGTGCCATCTTGGCTTGCACCAGCCATGGTGTGGCCAGCAGGACCAGTGCCCGTCCCTCTGTGCTGGCACTGCTGAGGCACCTCCAGTCCTGGGGGCAGTCTGGGGGCCCTCATGGCAAGAGACACATTGAGGGGCTGGAGCGTGTCCAGGGAAGGGAACGGGGCTGGGGAAGGGGCTGGAGCACCAGGAGCAGCTGAAGGAGCTGAGGGGGCTCAGCCTGGAGAAAAGGAGGCTCAGGGGGGACCTTCTCATTTTCTACAACTCCCTGACAGGAGGCTGGAACCAGGGGGAGGTCTGGCTCTTCTCCCAAGTAGGAAGCAACAGGACAAGAGGAAGTGGCCTCAGGTTGTGCCAGGAATTCTTAGCCCAGAGTTCATGACAAAATTCCTGTGGAATCTGGTGCCAAAGATTTCCAGGTCCAAAGGAAGCAGCTCCCTCCTGCCCTCAGTCCTCCTCCCTTCCTGCCAGTTTCAGTAGCACAATCCCAGCAGCTGCAGCAGCCTGGGCTCCCAAGCTCCTGCCAGCAGAGTGCCTGCCCCTGGCAAGCCGTGGTGCCTCAGGAGAGGAGTGGGAGTGGGAAGGGTCCCTGGACCCCAGAGAGTGGCCATCAGGCTCCTCGTGCCAGCTGCCTGTTCCTCAGTGCCCGCTTCCATTTGTCGAGGAGAGAAAGGCCAGCCCAGGCCAGAGAAATTCAATGGGAGCCTTTGCCAATGGCACCCTGGCCTCCCCTGACAATCCTGTCCATGGCCACTGCCATCAGGAGCACTGGAGCATCCAGCTTCTCTCCAGCCTCACCTGCTGCAAGGCCTGTCAGATCCTCATGGAGCACAGATGCCCCAGAGGCTCCCAGCGCAGCAGCTCAGGCTGGGAAGCCATTTAGCCACCAGCAGAACTGTTCCCTTCTCCTGACTTCCTCTCCAGGAGCTTCCTGTGGAGCTGCTCCTGGAAGTGGCAGCCTTTTGCTGGCCGCCAGGTCCAGGGAACAGAACACTGATTGATAGAATCTTCTTGGAGCCTTCCAAGGCACTAAAAATGCCTAAGAAAGGGAAGATCCTTTCCCTGTCCAGTGCCACCTGGCTCCTGTCCCTGTATGGGGTTTGCTGGAACCAGGGAGGGTGTCCCACTCCCCTCCCTGCCCTCCTCCACAGACAGAGGGGGAGTGCCAGAGGGGGACAGATCCAGGGCAGTGTTTCCCAAGGGGATGGAGAGCGGCAGTTTGTACCCCAGCAAGCGGCAAATCAGGCAGGGATGAGCATGAGGGGACACCCAAAATCCAGCTAGGATGTGGGGTCCTGCCGAGGCTCTGAGCACAGAGCAGCGACCAGGCTCAGAGCATTCAGTGCGGGGTCAGGCTGCAGGGCCCACACATGGACCACCCTTACCCTTCCAGGGTGTGAACAGCATCCCCTGGAGCCCTGGAATTGTTTGTCACAAGGCCCTGAGCCTTCCTGGGCTCCTGTACTGCCCTGGCATAGAAACACACAGGGAAAAGCAGCTTTGCAGCCCTGCAGCCACACTTTCTGTAGGCTGCTCTGGGAATGTTTGGGCCCAGAGGGACACGTGTGAGGGTACAGATGGCCTGTGGGACATCAGGGAGGGGCAGCAGTGTCTCTGCTCCTGCAGTGCTTTGGCCTCTTCACTTCTCAGAGCTCTCCCTTCACAGGGAGACAGACCCCCACCTATCCTCCAGCTGTGCTGGGAGTGTTTTCTCAACACCCCTGCAGCCTTTCCCATGCAGTTTGGGGCTGGGCATATTTCTCCCCACTCTGTCTGCTCCCAGAGCAGCGTTGTTGGGGTGGGTTCCCATGGGAGCCATTGCCAGAGGGTCTCTCCTCACTCCCCTGCTCTGAAATTTGTCATGAGAGAGTCCCAATCCCAGTCTGGGTTGGGTTGGAAGGGACCTCAAAGCCTGTCTTGTCCCACCTCCGGTTTGGCAGGGACACCTTCCACTATCCCAGGTTACTCCAAGCCCCCTCCAGCCTGGCCTTGGACACTTCCAGGGATCCAGGGGCAGCCACAGCTGCTCTGGGCACCCTGTGCCAGGGCCTCACCACATATATTGTACAGCAATTGTTGCTGAAGTTTTATAAGCTCCTTTTTATCTGTGGAAAAGCTGCCGTAAGGCCTTCCTGGAGCCTCCTTTTCTCCAGGTGAACACCCCCAGCTCTCCCAGCCTGGCTTCAGAGCAGAGGGGCTCCAGGCCTCAGAGCATCTCCTTGGCCTCCTCTAGACTCTCTCCAGCAGCTCCACGTCCTTCCCGTGCTGGAACCCCAGGGCTGGAGGCAGCTCTGCAGGTGGGGTCTCATCTGAGCGGGGCAGAGGGGCAGAATCCCCCCCTGCCCTGCTGCCCATGCTGGGGGCTCAGCCCAGCACACGGGGGGGTTCTGGGCTGCCGGAGTACGTGGCCGGGGCACGTTGAGCTTCTCATCCACCAACACCCCAATGTCCTTCTCGCTAGGGCTGCTCTCAGTCCCTTTACCAATCTTAGAAGTCCTCTTTTAATTTAGAGGAAAACGTTCAGCAGAACAAAATACCGACCGAAACATCTGGGAGGTGCTCCCGCCGCTTGGGAACCAGCCTGGGGCTTTTAGGGCCCCGGAAGCTCCTTCTCCTGGGGGTGGGATGGGGATCCCGGGCATGGTCAGGAGGTGCCGGGCGCTGTCAGGGCCGGGCCGGGCCGGCCCTGCCGTCCCCCGCCCGCCCCGTGACATCAGTCCTGCCGCT
>VZTH01000745.1:175390-212024 GCA_013397815.1 Aleadryas rufinucha
GCCCCGCCAGCGACAAAAGCGCCGAGCGCCGCCTGCCCCAGCGCGGCTCCCGGCAGCGACACTGGCACCGGCACCGACACCGACACCGACACCGGCAGGAACGCCGGATTTGACACCGACACCGGCTCCGGCACCGGCACGGAACCCGGCACCAGCACCGGCACCGGCACAGACACCAACCCCGGACTGACACCGACACCGATCTCGGCACCGTCCCCAGCCCGGCCGCAGGTGGGTGCGGAGCGGGGGGAGCCGCCGGGTCCCGCCGGGCGCAGCGGAGCCGCCTCCCCGCCCGTGCCCGGCGCTGCCTCCATCCCTCCCTCCATCCCCCAGGCTGCCCCATCCCCGCCCCCCCAGCCCGGCGGGCCGTAGCGGGGCAGATGCGGGGCTGTAGAGGGGCACAGCCCCGCCGTGTGCCCGTGGGGTAGGCACGGAAGCGGAGGGACCCCCTGAGGCTGCTCCCAGTGCCGGAGCACCGCGCACATGGCGGGATGCGGAAGCCAAAGCTCTTGCATCAGGTCGGCTGCACTCAATAAAGCTCATTTCCAGGGGGCCTGAGGCAGCTCAGCTGTGGGCTCAGGTCACTTCCCAGAGGAGATTTGCACTGCTGTGCACCAGGCCGGGCACACGCTTGAGCACAGCTCCAGGTGCTGCTTTGCAACCCTCAGAGCCCCCAGCCCGTGGCAGGGGCTTCAGGGGCACTGAGTAAAAGCCCCGGGTGCTGCCAAGTCCCTGTATCAGATCTTCTGTCTGTCCCTGCGTGAGAAGGGGCCGCTGCTAAAATAGGGTGAGGGCTGAGGCTGGCTTTGGGCGCTGCTCCTCCTGCCTCTAGAGCTTGGGGAAGGGTGAGAGGAGAAGTCCTCCAAGGAGCAACTGTGGTCATTCGGTCTGTTCCTGCTGGAGCAGAGGAGCCTGAGGTCAGAGCTCCCCGGGCTCTGCAGCTTCCTCCCGAGGGGCAGCGGAGGGACAGCTTCCATCTCTGCTCTCTGTGAGCAGGGACAGGACCCAGGAAAGGGCTGGAGCTGTGCCAGGGGAGGGTCAGGCTGGAGATCAGGGCAAGGTTCTTCCCCCAGAGGGTGCTGGGCACTGCCCAGGCTCCCCAGGGAATGGGCACGGCCCCGAGGCTGCCAGAGCTCCAGGAGCGTTCGGACAAGGCTCTTCGGGATGCACAGGGTGCGATTGTTGGGGTGTCTGTGCAGGGCCAGAGGCTGGATGTGATCCTTGTGGATCAATTGCAGCTCAGGACGTTCTATTATTCTGCTGGGGGTGAGGCTGGCAAGGTGCAGTGGTGTGGGTGAGCACTGGGCCCTGGGGAGGATTCAGCCCTTCCCAAGGATCTCAGGGCCGCTGCTGCACAGACAGCTCAGGCCTGTGCTGCTCCCGTGGGTCATGGGCTCTGTGCCAGCCTCTGCTGTGCCCTGGATCAGGGCCTGTCCAGCTGGGATGGCAGTGCCTGAGCACTGCCTCAGAGCAGCTGAGCTCGGCTCCTGCTCCTGAGAGGCAGCACCAAGTGCAGAGGATGTGACCAACCGGGGCTTTGGGGAAGCTCAGGTGAGCTCGGTCAGGTGATGGATCTTGATCCCTGTGGGAGTCAGGAGCTTTTCTAAGCACCCCTGAAACTGCCACTGCTTTTGTTCTGGATCCACTTGGGATTTTCATGGAGGACCCTGCTTCCAAGGAGCCTTTGTAAGCCAAGCTTGGGAGCAGTGTGTGCGCAGACAGAGGCCCATGGCTGTGAGAGCCGTGTCTGGCCAGTGGCTCAGCGCCGTGCTGGCCTCACTCAGGCCCCTTCTCTGCACAGCCAACCTGAGGCTGCCTTGGCAGCAGAATCATTTGTGATTGCTGATGGAGTCAAGCCTGACTGCTCTTGAAGTCATAGAGTAGAAGAGCCTCATGTGAGCATCACTCTGGAGCTCAGAGCCTCCTGACTTCCTTCCCTCCTGTCCCAGCAAATCCCTCAGAGGCGTCTGATGTGATCCAGCTGCATCTCCTGGGGCAGTTCTGTGATTTCTCCCTGGTAATTCCCAGTGGTTTTTTATGACTCCAAGCTCACCAGCCTCAGGTCCCTGTTCTCTTGCTCACCAGTTTGATATCACTGGGTCACAGATGGCCTTCACTTATCCTTGTTTACACTGCTGGTGGCCCAGAGCCTCCTCACATCACTGCTCCTCCCAGCTCATGACACAGCAGGGGACAAGGGGACAGTTCTAGCTTGCCCCTTGTAGGGCTATTCCCACCTGTGCCCAGGTGATGGAAAAGGTGCTCCGTGACAGTTCCTGTTTGCCTGGGGCGGAGTCCCCCATGGGTCCGACTGCAGGTCCCGGTGCTGAACCCCTGGTGCTGTGTCCCAGGGCTTTCCCAGGGGATGTTCCCTAGTGTGTCCCTGGGAGCAGGTTCCTCTCTGCTCTGCCTGCGTCTCATCTGTCTGGGTCTCTCCTGCTTCAAATTTCTGCCCATTTTATGGCCATGCCAGCTGCTCTCTAACCTGGAAGGCACTACTCAGACCCCAGGGCTTGGGGCTTCTGCTGTGGCTTACTCCCCTTTGACTCTTCCCTTTGCCCGGGCATGAATTAATTTTGCCTGGACTGGATGTGAACGTCCTTAGGAGTGAATTTTGTGCAGCACTGATAAATGACAGCTCTTCTGTCATTCATTTATTTTAATGCTCTCATTGGAAAAAAAAAGAACTTTTTATATGGGCCAGCACGAGCCTCCTGTTCCTCAGTGATCTCCGAGCACAAAGTGATTGCTCTGCCAGTTCCATACTGGTTCATGCCTGGTTGTTCAGTGTAGCTCCCAGACTGGTGCAACACAGCACCTCAGGTGAGTGAGCCCAGATTTCACAGAACCACAGACAGGCTGGGGTTGGAAGGGACCTTGAAGATTACCCAGTTCCACCCCCTGCCACAGGCAGGGGCACCTTCCACTGCCTCAGGTTGCTCCAAGCCCCATCCAAGCTGGTCTTGTCCGGAGAGCTGGACTGCTGCAACATCAGACTCTGGAATTGGGGTTAATCTCTAGCAAGGGTCAGCCTTGGGTGGTTCTGCACAAGGCTCCGCTGTGTCTGTGCTCCCCACAGTGCAGCTGCTGTTAAAGGATGGGATCTTGGTTTTGGGGGCCTCTTCCCTTATCTGTAGTGGATGATGGAGTGGCTCCAGGGCCAAGCCCTGCATGGTACCAAGGGTGGTGTTTGCAGGGCTCTGGATATGTTTGCTGGGAGTTGCGCTCCGTGGACTGTGGAGCTGCAGGGGGAAGGAGAATAATCTTGGTTTTTTGGAAGCCCTGGGTGTTCCCCATGCCTGTGCTCAGTGAGGTCATTGGCTGCAAGACTGTCACCTCCTGTTCCTTATTTTGCATGGGGCCCAGAGTGACCTGGAGAAGTGTGACTGTGGTCACCAAGTGTTGCAACTGGGCAAAATATGCAAAGTATTCTGAAAATAATGCTGAAAGGATTGCAAACACTCTGATGTATCTTAAAGTGGCCATTCCATAGGGAACTGGGAGGATGGATCTGTCTGGATGGCAGTTGTGAGGACTTTGCTGGTCAGGTCCAGGTGCCCAGAGCAGGATTTTCCTATTCCTTTTTTTGCTGCTGTTGCCAGGCTATAGCACAAACTGCTCGTTGGTCTCTGCATGGCCTGCTGGGCTCTCATCATGTGGGGGGTGTGTTGTGGACTAACAGGGAATTCTCAGCAACGTAAATCTTATCTCAGGCTTTCTCTGTGCCCAGCTGTGAGCCCTCACATGGATCCCCAGGACAAACTAATTTCCATGGTCTCTCCCCTCAGAAAATCCATCCTGGTGTGTGTCAGGAGGTTTTGCTGGGATGTGGCTTTGCTGGGGCTGTGTTTGTGCTTCATGGTGAGACTCACCTGCTCAAATCACCTGGCATCATTTAAACTGAGTGGAGGCATCTGCAGCCTTTCCATGGTGGATTAAGGAAAATGAGCAGCAAAAGGCCTTGGACTCCTCTTGTGGCAGATGTCAGATGGGCTTCACCCAGAAGCAGTTTTTCTCCTCCTTTAGACTTCCAGGCAGCTCAAGGGAAGGTGTCCCCACTGCTAATGTCTTGGTTTGGGCAGGGGAGCCCTGATGTTCAGGACAAACAAAGCCTCTTCACTGCTGCTGCTCTGACGGGAACAAAATGTGCTGTGGAGGCAAAGGGGAGCAGCTGGTCCGAATCCATGGGGGGCACTCGTGGATGGGCTGGCAAGAGGCTGCCCCCAAAGCCAGGGCTGGGGAATCCCAGAGATGGGGTCTGCCAGCTGTGGTGGTTGGAAAGGGCTGGGGGACCCAGAAAAATTGTAGCCAGCGATGTGTCATTCCTGACACAGGGGCTGAAGGGGCTGGTGGGCTCCCACGCCATGCAGGGCTCAGGGGCTGTCAGGGGGTGCTGCCGGATGTTTCTGCCCTCCAAGGAAACTCCTGAACTAGGTCAAGCCCTCCTCCTGATCCAGGGGAAAAACACAGGCTCTGGAGAGAAACAGCCTGTGTCCTTTTAAGGCAATCCAAAGGCCGGGACTGGAAGAACCAGGCTGGGAGGGATTTGGCACAGTGGGAAGCCCAGTCTGCAGGGCCTTTGGAAAAGAGACTTCCCAGCTGCTGTGATCACACCCCAAACACAGCTCCCAGGAGCCAGCACAGGTTCTGCAGCCCCTGCTCCCGGCACTCTCCACTTCTCTGTCTGTCTGTCCTGCACTGAGACCCTCTTGGCATCTGGGAGCTGTGGCCGGGACAAAGTGGGGTCAGCAAGTCAGCTCTGACCCCTGTCCTGACCCCTGCCCTGGTAATCAGGCTGGGATCAGTTTCCCTTTTCCTGACAAAATCCTCTCACACAGGGAAGATCTCGACTTCCCCATGACCTGGGAGGTGCAGGGATCTTGAGGTGCTTGTGAGCCCTTTATACTCCCCCATCTCTGTTGGTACAACCCCCAGTCCTGCTGGGTTTAGCAGCCACCTCTCCAGCTGGGAGAGCCACTGGGATTGGAGACCCAGGGATGGGGCTTCAGCTGCCCGAGGTGACCAGGGGCTTGGATCTGCTGCAGGGGGGTGCTCCAAGGCTCCTGGTGTGCCCTGGCAGACCCAGGTCCCTTCCTCATCTCCACACAGCTGAGCTGAGGGAGGTGATGAGATTTTACACATGTGATGGGCTGGCAGATCTTGTACTCTGAAAATGGAGTTTGGTTTTGGGGAATTTGTCCTGCTGCTTTAGCTGCTCAGGGGTCAGGAAGCACATGGTGACTTCTGCTGCCTGTCCCCAGGTGGGAGCAGGATGGGGAATTACCGAGGTGTTGATGGAAAGAGGCTCCCAGAGACTCTCAAGCTGCAGCTTGTGCCTATTGACCATTTTTGTATCTTTGGGCCTCTCAAAAAGTGTTTTATTGTCTTTGTAGCAACCCCAGGTTGCTGTTTGATCCTCCTTAGCTTCCTCTTGGCCCCACTCAACCAGCCTGGCTCCCTGAGAATCTCCTTGCAGAACTCTGTTGTGTGAGTGTCTCGAGGTTTTTGTTGACCCGGTGTTCACAAGTGTCAGGACCCCTCTGGGCTGAAGCTCTGCTGGTCATGTAAGCAACTCAGTATTTTGGGGTTATCTGCAAATCTGGGGGCCTCTTGATGGTGTCTCATCAGACACAGTTTGGGAAAGAGAAGAGAAATAGAAGCATTTATAGCCTGCTGAGGAGCTGGATGGTGGCTTAAGGTGATGCTCAGGTCTTTGCCCTGCACTGTGTTCTTGATTTTAGATTCTCCAGGCTCCATGACTCTGCCTGCAGTCCTGGAGGAGACTGAGATAATGGAGTACAGGGGGTGCCTGGGAGGGGTTGGCCCCGCAAGGCAGGAGCTGATGCTGCTGTGGGACACGGTGCCAGAGCCTGGGGTTTGGTGGGGTCAGGGGTCAGCCCTGACTGTCCCCTGCCCTGCAATGGCTGAGATGGAAGAGTTGGTCAGGGAGGAGAAGCTGGGACTGTGTCCAGGGGGGTGACAGCTGTCACTCCAGCACCAAGGCTCAGTCACAGTCCCCCTGGCCATGGCATGGGGTGACAGCAGGGCTGTGACCTGAGGAGGTGCCTGGGTAACTCTGTGAGCACCGTCTTCCCAGCATTGTCCTGCTTCCTTCCTTTTCCTGGCATTGACGGGAGCTGTGAGGTCCCACGGCTCCAAGACAGGGATTTCTGCTGCTCCTGGCAGACAGGGCCCGTGGTCCCTGGCAGGCAGCTGGCACTGCCGAGTGCTGGCTCCCTGAGTTCTGCTGATTCTGCTCACTGCCAGCCAGCCCTGCAGTCTGTGCACCCTGCAGACACGGTGGGTGCTCTCTGCACGTGTGGATGTGGGAAAGCTGCTGGAGCTCGGTGCCTGCTCTGGCTGCCCCATCCCAGCCCTTCAGAGCCCTTCCCCTAATCCTGACTGCGCTTTCCCCTGCAGGATGCCAAACTGGGGAGGAGGGAAGAAGTGTGGGGTGTGCCAGAAGGCCGTGTACTTCGCTGAGGAGGTGCAGTGTGAAGGCAACAGCTTCCACAAGTCCTGCTTCTTGTGCAGTGAGTACACCCCTTCCCTGACCTCCTCTCTGCTTCCTGGGCGTGGGCTCCTCAGGATCTCTCCAGACCCCGCAGCGTGGCAGGAGCACAGATCATCCCAGGACACAGGGGCTGTCCAAGCTGTTGGGACTGACCCCAGCCAGCACCCACGCAAAGACTCAGTCTGTCCCTACTCCAGGGAAAGGCCGGGCTGGGTCCTCTGCTCTGTGTCCAGATGTTTAGGATTGGAGCATGAGACAGGGCCTCTCCCAGCAGTGGTGGCAGGAGGTGGCACATCCCATGCAGTGCTCGGAGGTGGTGCTGGCTTTAGCCTTCTAAGTGGCTTTGCCACACTGAAGGTGGTTGAGCCTGGGGAACTGGCATGGAATCTCCTCATGTCTGAGGGATGATGGGAAGGAGATGTGGTCCTGTCCTGGCCCTTGTGCTGATGGAAAGCCTCCTGAGAAGTGCTGAAGCATCACCCCCAGCCTGTCTGCAGATCCACTATTGCTGAGGGTGTCTCTGGTGTCTTTGGACCAAACATACACAAGCGTCAAGTGCTCCTCCAGGGAGGGGCAGCTGAACAGGATCAGGCTGGGAGTGATCCAGTGCTGAGCTCCCTTCCTCTGCCCCCTCTGCAGGATCCTACAAATACTGGTCCCTAGACAGCCTTCCCTGCCTTTGGGGATCCCAGGGCCGGTGGTGTTACAGTGCTGAGAGCAACTCCTTAAACCTGGGGCATCCAGAGGGGTGCAGGACCTTTGAGGCAAAAGATGAGCAGTGTCCTCAGCCTGTGTGGTACCAGATTACTGTCCCCTGTCCCTGGAGACTGCCACATATCAGAACCAGTGATTTCTCCTGTGCCCACAGGAGATGGAGCTTGGAGCAACCTGGTCTAGTGTAAGGTGTCCCTGCCCATGGCAGGGGGTGGGAAAAGATGAGTTTTAAGGTCCCTTCCCACCCGAACCTCTCTGGAATTCTGTGGACAGGAGCACACACACTGCCTGTGTCTGCTGATGGCTCCTCGAGACGTTGCCTCTGCTAGAGAGCAGCAGAAGTGCATCTCCAGAGTGGCCCTTGCAGCAGGGCCCCACTGAGATTTAATGTTTCCTCAGCTGGTCCCAGTGCCCTGGTCCCAGTGTTGCCATCCCATCACAGCAGGGAGCACAGCCGGGATCTTTTCCATAGGGGCAGCAAGCAGAGCTGGGGTCTGGAAACAGGCACACTCTGGAACTGATCTCTTCCCACAGGGAAACACCAGTGTCCTCAGGGGATGGTCCCTGCTATGCTCCTGTGTCCACCTGGCCTGGCTGCTGGATACTTCTTGTCCAGCCTGCCTGGGATGCAGCACATACAGCTGGATCCAGATGGGAGAGGGAGAGGGAGGCTGCGGCTGTGCTTGTGCTCCCTGCAGTGTGGAGGGTGGTCAGCGTGGCCGGGAGCTCCCAAATGTGGGAGTTTCCAGGCTGGTAGGTCTCAGCAGGGGAGTTGAAGAGAGGCTTTTCCTGGGCAGGAAGGGGTGGCAGGCTGGGTTCTTACGGCAGCTGCTCTGCAGAAGGAAATCCTTTTTGTTCTGTGGCCGCAGATAAGGAGGGTGGGGAACGTTGCCCTCACCCCCTGCGCACACAGCTGGTTTGCCAGGGAAAGCTGCTGCCATGGGATGCTGGCACCCGGAGAGCAGGGCAGGCCTCCAGGAGCCACGAAATAAGGCTAAAGGCATTGCTTCCAGGTGGGAACAGATGGCCGGAGGGGGGAAGAAGGTCACCCCGTGTGTGTTCATGGAAGCAAGTGCCCAGGGAGCGCTCCTGGGCTCAGGGCTGCTGTCCGTGGCTTTGCAGGCATTCGTTATTCGTTATACCACTCCACACATACCCAGCAGCTTTGCCTGTCCTGGCTGTGGCTCCCCAGCTCAGGCTGTGGCTCGTATGCCAGCCCACCCTGCTGCCCACTGTTCCCAGTCCGTGCCAGGCTGTGGGTGGTGCTCCTGAGCTCCTGCTTTCCCAGCCTGTTCCCCAGTGCTGCATTTGGGCCCCATCAAGGAACTTGAAACCATTATCTTTAGGGGAGAATAACAAATACTTCAACCAGATCTGCCAAAAACATCATCTAAAAGGAGCCAAGCCTACCACAGTGCATTAGAGCTCAGGGAGCAAGTTGGTGATTGACTCCTGGCCCTGATCCAGCTGCCTGGGTAGTGCAGCAGAAATGAGCTGGAATGAGCCCCTTGGCCTTGGAAAGCAGAGGCAGCTCGTCTGATTGTTTTGCGGAGCAGCTCAGCTGCTCTTAGACAAACAAAGGGTCCTTAACTCCGTGAGTGCAGTGCACTGGAATTTCTGCAATGCACAGACCCGGGGGCTGGGTAAAACATTTTTCTGCTGCCTCTCGAAGCTCTGTGAGTACAGATGAGGAACTGTGAAAGCTTGGGATGGAGCTCCAAATCCATCCAGATGCCACTGAGATCATTCACAGCCACCCTAGGACAAAGCTCACAACAAAGCCCTTTGAAATGCCAGTGAAAGTGCCCAAATTCCCCTCCTGAGGGTCTACCTGAGCAGTGTCACTCCAGGGCAATGCAGAGACCCCAACAGCAGCCCAGGCAGCTTTGGAGCCAGTTACCAGCTCTGGTCTCTCCCAGCTGGGATCCATTCTCCATCCCCAGCTCCTGCTGTGGTGGGAGCGTGTAGCCAGGAGAGGACCCTGCTAGATCCTCCCTTAGATGGCAGGAGATGCGTCCCTTTCCTCTGCTTGTCCCAGCAGAGGCACACAGGGTTCTCCCGGCCGTATTTAGGCATGGAAGGGCTGCCTCTGCCCCTGCTCAGTTTGTGCTGCTCCAAGGGGAGAGCTCTGCTCTGTTTGCATTCCTGTGATATTGGGAACGGCCAAGAAACTGCTCTGCTGGCCAAGAAGCTGCTGGAAGTTTCAACATTTAAGGCATGGAAAACAAGATGGGGGAAGCTGTGTGGCAGCTGCAGCCGGATCTGTTTGGGGCTGGCTGCCAGTGCTGCAGGCTCTGGCCTGGGAGCTGGGATCCTGCACGGGGCACATGGACACTGCAGATCACCTGGAGTTTGTATGCTGGTGGCCTCCTGCTCCTGCTGGCTGGGCAGAATGTCCCAGGAAGGGCCGGGAAGGGACGTGGCAGCTGTTGGCAGAGCTGAGACAGGAGCTGGTACTTCCAGGACCTTAAGGGGGTTTATAAAAGAGAGATAGAGTGACTTTTTACACAGGCAGATAATGACAGGGCAAGGGCGGGGATGGTTTTAAACTGAAAGAGGAGCAATCTAGATTAGATATAAGGGAGAAAGTTAGATTAGATATAAGGAAGTAATTATTTGCTCAGAGGGTGGTGGGGCTTTGCTTCCCAGAGAAGCCGTGGCTGCTCTATCCTTGGAAGTGTTCAAGACCAGGTTGGACAGGGCTTGGAGCAACCTGGGACAGTGGAACGTGTCCATGGCAGAGGGCTGGAATTGGATAATCTGAATTGAAGGTCCCTTCCAACCCAAACCAGTCTGTGATTCTATGGAAACCTAAAAATCAGAAGGCCTGAGCCCAGCACCAAGCTCAAGCTCTGGGTGGGCTCAGCAGGGCCCCTGAGCCTGGCTGCCGTCTCCTCCTGTCGCATCTTACATCCCACATTGACCCCCAGGGCTCAAACACCCAGGTGAGTTAGTGTTCCTCACCTGGGACCCCCCTATGCACACCCCCAAACCAGGGCTGAGGTGTCACTTGAGCCTTTTGAGCTCTGCAGAGGTGACTGTGCCCAGTGTGTGAAGCCCTTGAAGTGCCTTGGGTGTGGTGATGGCCACAGGGCTGTTCTTGGTCCATCCAAACACCAGGAAAACCACATTTGCTCACATTTCTTTGCCCCAAGTGCTTCCTGCTGTGGATTTGCAGCGGGCAAGGCATGGGGCCAGGACATCCATCCCCGGGCTTGGGAATCCTGCAGTGATTCGTAGGGAAAATTCATCCCCACAGTTTAAGTACAGCTGCAGGAGAGCAGCACCCAGAGGGTTAACAGAGCTTTCCTTCCCTTGGTATCACCCTCTTGGCTTTGGTGGTTGCTTCCTTTTAAAGCCAGACACTGCTCTTGTTGTGATCGTTATCTGCCCTGGTTTGCATGTGCTCCCCGCAGCTGGATCCTGGCAAGGGTTTCCCTGCTCCTTGAAAGCCGAGCTGAGCTGTCCCTGTGAGGGCTTGTTTTCCCCAGCTAATTAGTGAGCTCTGGTGGAGCAGGCTGATGCCACACCCTGCCTTCTCTTCTAGTGGTCTGTAAGAAGAATTTGGACAGCACCACTGTGGCTGTGCATGGTGAGGAGATCTACTGCAAGTCCTGCTATGGGAAGAAGTACGGCCCCAAGGGCTACGGCTATGGGCAGGGAGCAGGGACCCTGAGCACTGACAAGGGCGAGTCCCTCGGAATCAAATATGAAGAGTGAGTTTGAGTCTTGTTTTTGACACTGGGGCTGTGGGCACCTTCTCCCCACACCTGTCCTGTGGTGCTCGGCTGTGCAGCCTGTGCTGAGCTCCCAGCACTGTCTGTGGGTTGCCCAGCCCCTCTGCCTCTCCAGGGAATCCCACTGAACCTTGTTTGGCAGGTGGGATGGGATGGGACATGTCCCCATTGCCTGAGTATGCTGCCCACCCCCTCCTGGCACACAGCCCTCAGGCTGAACTATCCATGGAGCTCAACACATTGTTCCTAAAATTCCCTTCTAAACTGGGATGGGATTTGGGATCCCATAGTTCTTCCCCGCTCCATCTTGCCTGTGCACCCCTGATCATGAGCTCCCTGCCACCCACAGGGGCCAGCCCCACCGACCCCCCAACCCCAACGCAGCCAGGATGGCCCAGAAGGTGGGAGGAGCTGATGGGTGCCCCCGCTGCGGCCAGGCCGTGTACGCGGCCGAGAAGGTCATCGGAGCTGGGAAGGTAAGAGGGGATGGTGGGGACAGGGCACAGGGTGCTGCATGGCAGGGACACCTTCAGGGAGGGTCTGGACCTGCCCCTCAGGCTGGGCTGCCAGAGCCTCAGCCAGGGCTGGGCTCGGGTCCAATGGCCACGTTCACCTGGAAGCCTGGCACCAAAAGGAGATCTTGGCATGTCTGGAAGCCAGGCTGTCCAGGCTGCAGTGCTCTCACAGACTTGTAGATGGGGGAGAAATACATTTTGTATTAAATATTCATAGCCCTGCTCAGCAGAGGCCACAGTGGACATTCTGCTGTGGATGTGCTGGGAGGGTGAGCAGTGACATGTGCCATGGCCAGTGTCACTGTTAATTGAAAAGTGCATCCTTCTCCCCTTTGTGCTACAGGCCGGGATGCCCCAGCCAGGATTTGGGGCAGGCAATGAATTCCAGTGGTCAGCACTGCCCACAGGCCGGGCAGGGTGTTGGAGCTGTGGCCATGGGTTTGATGAATGTTCCTGGGGCTGTTCGGCAGTGGCTGGGTCAGCTCAGGGTTCAGTGTGAAGGTCACTGTAACAGCCCTGGCACTTCTGTGCCAAGGTCATCCCCTTCACCAGGGTTCTTTGCACCCCGAGCTGTGACCTGGTCCCAGCCCAGCTTCTCTGCAAGGTCCGGGGACACCTTCTGCCTTGCCAGCCCTGGGACCCCGGGTGAAGTCCCTGCCTGGAGCTGCCCTCCCCATGAGGTTAGAGCTTGTCAGGGACACCAGGCCAGGCTGCTTGGCTTTGTGCCATGGGGACGGGGTGGCCATGCTGGGACAGCCTCATCAGTGATGAGGGGTCACTCCCTGATCTGGCCTGGCTCTGTCCTCCTGGGGCTTTGTGCTTGTCCTGTGTCCCCAGAGCGAGGAGAGGAGTCAACAGAAAGGGCCCCTCTGCATCATCACCCCCCAGGTGGCTTGTGATAGACACATTGAGGGTCAGCCCAGGGTCAGAAGCTGAATTTACCCTTAAAACCATGATCTGGGCTTCCTGGTTGGCTTCTGGCCCCAGTGTTTACAGGGAACCAAAGTTGGTGAAAGTAATTACATTAAAGTAGACCCAGAGAGGATTCCAGAGCGTGTATTTCATGTGCTAATGTTTGCTGGATGACTCCATCCAATACCACCTCCTCCAGCCCCTGAATTTCACATTTTCTTCCAAAAAAGGTTTCATGTTTTCCCAAGTGTTTATTTAAATTCCTCTGTGAGCAGCTCTGGCTACTCAAGGCCTGCCTGAAGGCTGTGAGCTCATTTATCTCCAGGGGACTGCTGGAACTGGGGGGGGGGGGGGGTTATTTTTAAACATTGGCTGGTTTTGGCATTCTTCCTCTCTGCTGCCTTCCTTGGAGCTGTGGTTATGTGGGGCACTTGTCCCATCCCTGGTGCCACCCCAGCCTAACATCCAGCAGCTGTGGGGCTCAGCTGGACAATGGGCGGATTTACCTTGCTGCTTAAGAGAGGACAGTCCCCAAAGAGGGGGGGATTGCTCCTTACAAATTATTGTAGAAATTACTGCACACATGACTTCTGTGAGTGAGGGCAAAAGGCCTCCAAAACAGATCAGCATAGGAGCAGTGACCATACCTGGTGTTTCCTCTCTGTATCTTCCCTGTGGGGCTGGGAGGACAGTGCTTTCTAGGAAAGAGCTTTTATCCTGTTCAGAGCTCTTTGCCAGCCCCTTTGGATCAGAAACGGAGCAGGGAGCCTGGCTGGTACCAGAGCCTGGCTGCCCTGTCCCTGGGGTCTGACCGGGCTCTGCTCCTGTCCCGCAGTCCTGGCACAAGTCCTGCTTCCGCTGTGCCAAGTGTGGCAAAAGCCTGGAGTCCACTACCCTGGCAGACAAAGATGGGGAGATCTACTGCAAAGGTGAGCCCCACCTTCCCTGCTGGCTTGTCCTGGGCTCTGAGGGGTGGGGGTGAAGACCCCTGTGCAGGGACCCAGGGTGGGATGGAGGCTGGGGAAGGCATGGCCCAGCAGCTGCATTTGGGGACTGGCTGTGCCAGCCACAGAGCTGGGGAATTTCCTGCTGAGCCAGGGCCTCCCTGTTTGCCCAGCAAGTCTGGCAAACCTTGTCCTGTCCTGTCTGGGCAGGCTGTGCCCCTTCAGGAGGACCCACTCCTGTGCCAGCCTCACCTGTGTCTCCCTTCCGTCCTCTGCAGGTTGTTACGCCAAGAACTTCGGTCCCAAGGGCTTTGGCTTCGGGCAGGGCGCCGGGGCACTGATCCACTCGCAGTGAGCTCCGGGGCTGGGCCCTGCGCTCACCCGGGGCTCGTCCTGTGCTGCCCGCCTGCCCCACGCCGCAGCGAGTGCCCCACTGCCACCGCCAGCCACCGCTGCTTCGCAGCACCAGCCCCTCCTGCCCTGCCCCAGCGCTCCCTGGAGCTGGGGAGGTCCCAGCACTGTCCCCGTGGGGTCCTACTGGGGCAGGTGGCATGGGGGGGCCGCTCCCTCGCACTGCAGTGAGGCCCCAGTGCCCAAGTCCTGCTCCACGTTGCCGTCCCGCTGGCCGCGTGCTCAGCCGTGACACCGAGCAAGCAATAAAACATCAGAGACATCAAAGCCCGCCCAGGCCTGGCCCTGCCAGTTATTCACTGTCTGGGGCTGAGGACGGGCCCTGGGTGCCCGGAGCTGGGGAGGTGTCAGGAGGTGACGGGAGGTGTTTGCAGTCCTGTAATGAAAGTGCAGTGGCAGGAATTGACATGGCCCAGCTGTGCCCAGCTGAGCTCTGCAGCTTGGCTGGGATGGACTCCCCCTCTGCTCCCACCAGGAACCAGCCTGGAATGGTTTGGATTGCAGGAGACCTTAAAGCTCATCTTGTTCCACCTTCCACTAGCCCAGGTTGCTCCAAGCCCTGTCTTTGAACACTTCCAGGGATGGGGATAGCTGTTTGAAAAGCAGAGGTTGCGGCTGGGAGGCCCAGGACAGCCCCTCTGGGGTGTGTTGGTAGCACCACACATGTGCTCGCCCTGTCAAAACCCCTATCTGTGCTTTCAGGTGGCACCTCTCCAAGCAGGCGTGCCCAGCAGTGCTAAGTAATTACCAGCTTTTCACCTACTCCCTGCTTTTTTAGCAGCTTGTGGATCATTATGCCTCCAGTTTGGCAGCTGCCCAGGTTTAATTGGTTTCCATCTAAACTCTTCACTCCCTTTCTGTGATTCTCCTGTTGGACCGGTGGGACAGACTCGGGACAGACTCGGATCAGCCTCGCTGCAGCTGAGTTAGGGACTCCACAGGGAACTGAGTTCTGGGATTTTTAAAGTTATAAACATTGTGGTTGAGCAAATGAGATGGGGAGTGTTCTGAGAAGTACAACAGAGGCAGAAATCCCTTTTTGGGGCAGGACTTGGGCTCCTTTATCAACTTAAGTGCTTTCTTCTGTTCATCACACCCTCAGATTTACATGGTGTTTTTGAAGCTGAGATGGGGAGTAAAGTCTTTACCATCTCCAAAAGCTTTCCCCCTCTAGATTCTAGCAGGTCCCACTGCTCTGGGCTGTGTGGTGGCTGTGCTGCGGGGTCTGGTGGCACTCGGTGTGTGGCACAGACAGCCCAGGCTGAGGTAGGGTTGGGAGCCGCAGCACAGGGGGCTCAGGTACCACCCTGGTGTGGAGACCCAAACCTGCCTCCCTTGCTTGGCAGAGGCCCTGCTGCTCCCCCATGGAGGTGTGGGGGGGTTCTGGAAGCTCCTGCAGAGATGGGAGAGTCAGGAAGCTGCTGCAGATGTGTGAGGGGGGGGCTGCTGCAGGGATGGAGGGGTCAGGAAGCCACTGCCTTCTCTGCGAGCGTGTGGGGGATGCTGTGCTGCTGCTGGGACATCTCAGCTGGATGTGCCCCAGATGGGATCGTGCCCAGGCAATGCTGGTTGGTCAATAAAGCTGCAATGAGTCTTTGTTTAGTCCCTTCCTCATGCAGCTGTAGAGGTTCTGTCAGAGAGGGGGGAGGAGCGGGAGCCCCTCTGCTCCGGAGACAGGCTGGGAGAGCCGGGGGTTTCACCTGGAGAAAGCTCCAGGGAGACCTCAGAGCCCCTTCCAGTGCCTAAAGGGGCTCCAGGAGAGCTGGAGAGGGACTTGGGACAAGGGCCTGGAGGGACAGGACAAGGGGGAAGGGCTTCCCACTGCCAGAGGGCAGGGATAGATGGAATACTGGGAAGGAATTGTTCCCTGTGAGGGTGGGGAGGCCCTGGCACAGGGTGCCCAGAGAAGCTGTGGCTGCCCCATGCCTGGAAGTGTCCAAGGCCAGGTTGGACGGGGCTTGAAGTAACCTGGGATAGTGGAAGGTGTCTCTGCCCATGGCAGGGGGTGGAAGGAGATGGTTTTTAACCTTTCAACCCAAACCAGTCTGTGGTTCCATGAGGTACTGACATATCACATGTGATGGACCCCAGAGAAGCCAGTTCCACTGGAGGCCTGGTCAAAGCCAGGAGAAAATGCTGGATTTGGGTTTCAGAGGGCCACAGAAAGATGTAGGTTAGAAGGGACCAGCAGAAGTCTTTAACTCCAACCTTCTGCTTATGGCAGGGCTCCAAAGGTCAGGTTGATCAGAGCATTTGGTGTCCACTCAGATACGGGAACCCTCTGAGGATGGAGGTCCCACGACTGTGGATCTTGTCACAGCATTGTGCTACACAACCCTTGGAAGGGTTGTTTCATCACTGAAAGGGTGGTTGGGCCCTGGCACAGCTGCCCAGAGCAGTGGTTGAGTCACCATCACTGGGGGTGTTCAAAAGACCTGTGGATGTGGCACTTGGGACATGGGTTAGTGGTGACCATGGCAGTGATGGGGTAATGGTTGGAACTGATGATCTTGTGACCTGGGAGGGCTTTTCCAACATCAGTGATTCTGTGAATCCCTGATTTTCCTGATGTGCCCCTGTTCCTGGTGTCCTATGTCCTTTTGCCAGGCAGGGCCGTGTGTCTCTTCTCCATAACCCTTCTCTAGACAGTGGAAAACTGAAGTTCAGTCTCCCCAGGTCCTCTTTTCTCCAGCCTGTTGGGTCTCTGCTGAGCTCCCAGCCCCAAAGGTCCCAGGTAAACCATGTTCCGGGACAGGGATTGTGCCCTGAGGGTTTGCCCTAGGTGCCACACACCTGCTGACCCTGCACTGGTCACTCAGAGTGACTTAGGGAATGACAGAGACCACCATGGGGACACCAGGATGGGATCTTGGGGGCTGCACATCCCGACAGAGGCATGAAGGGGGCTGGAGGAGGTGGTGGGCCATGGCCCAGGAGAAGCAGGGTGGGACCAGAGGTGTTTTTTGGGCATCTCCTGCCTGAGCTGTAGTGGGACAGCTCTGACCATCTGCTACCCTCTGCTGGTCAGCGAGCACGGCAGGGCCGGCCCGGGCAGCCGGACGTGTCTGCTCACCAGTGCCCAGGTGTTGTCCAGCTCCCCCTCGAGGCAGCAGAGGCGCGCTGTGCCCAGCAGCTCCCAACCCTCGGGGGCTGCAGCCTGGGAAAGAGGCTGTGGCACCCGAACCTGCCCCCGAAGGGACAAACCAGAGGTTGGCCTGTGGCCAAGCACCCTGGAGCCTGGAGGTGATGGCACCACTTGAGGGGTCAGACTGGAGCCTCTGAGTCCCGTGGCCAGTGGGGATGTGACAGGGGATGTCACCGTGCCACCGAGCTCTGTGGGGATGTCACCTCGGGGCAGGGCTGAGCCCGGCAGCCCTGTGACCTGCCCTGAAGGCCCTTTGTGGATGGGATGAGCCGTGGCTAGCCCATGGAGCAGAGCCTTTGGCTCGCCCACAGCCTGGCACAGCGAGTCCTGCTGGGTTCGCTGCAGGGCAGGAGCTGCCATGTGCACCCCGGGCAGCCTGGCAGGATGGGGCTCCTGCCTGGTGGGTCTGGGAATGGACAGCTGGGGAGATGGGAGTGGAGAAGGACGTTGTCAAAGCTCCTTCACACACAGGGCTGCGGGAGCATCACCTTCCCTTGGTGGCTGGTGCCTGGAGAAGCAGTGGCTGCAGTGAGCAGAGGAGCGGGGATCTCGGGCAGGGGTTGGCAGCCCTTGGCTCTGCCCCGGGCTGTGAGGATGGAGCTGGAGCTGGATGGTGAGCCAGAACTGCCCACGGACATCCCGGCTTACCAGAACAGCAACAGTCCCGAAACTGCTCCCCGCGAGCTCCCAGGGCTCGGCATCCCTGGAGCTGAGCGTTACCTGCGCGTGGGAAAACAGCCTTGATAGGGGCGCCCACACATCTGCTCTGCTCCTTCTGAAGCGCTGGGGTGCTCAGGGTCACCTCCGGGGTCGCCTGACGTCAGGAGCCCGGGTCTCCTGGGACACGCGGGATCTCTGCCAGCGTGGCGAGGTTGGCCCCAGGAAGCATGAACCAGTTCCTGGCTCCGCCAGCCGCCCTCCCCTTTTAATGAGGGATAATGAGGTGCATCTCATCAGCGCTGCAGACTTGCCCCCTGGCCACGGCGGCTGGCGGCAAAGCCCCCGGCAGGAACCTGGAGGATGGAGGGGCTGGGGCAGGAGGGACTGCAGCCGGGGGCTCTGCGGGGTTGGGGTCTGCGAGGGATGTATGAGCAGAGTGGGCCGGGAGGTGGGCGCTGGGACAGCGGCAGCGTGCCAGGGAGCCAGGGGCTGATCCAGCCCCTGCCAGTGATCCCGGCACATTCCTGGGGGGATTTCTTCCCATTGCAGACTTCACCTGGGTGAAGGACCCACATCCTCAGCATTTACAGGGGCACATCCAGCTGCCCAGCCACCTGGGACCGTCACCCGCCCCGGCAGCCCACGGCCAGCACGAGTCCCCAGATGTGCCCCCGGCAGCCGGGCCCGGCCCGGGGAACCCCTCGGTGCCAGGCGCTGGCACAGGAACAGACGGTGCTGCGGTGGCCGGGAACGAGACGGGCTGGAAAGGAGACGGTGTTTGGCTGCAGGGGAGGGAGGGTCAGGCAGGACCAGGCTGCGCTGCCCCGGCCCCGCTCCACGGCTCGCTCCCCCTGCACAGGTCACGCGAGGCTGGGGGATGCTGCTCCTCGCTGTGGGACAGCCCGGGGGCTTCAAATCCCCCTCCCAGGGGCTTTGAGGGATGGGAGCTCTGGGTGCTGAGGGGTGGCCGAGCACCCTTGGGTGAGTGACTGGGGGGTGGGTGGCTGTCAGGGGTTGTCCCCATGGCTGCTGTCTGTTCTCTGCTTTTGTCTCCCCTCCTGGGCTGCACTCAGGGGTCCCCACAGCCCCTGCCTGGCTGGTGCCACGCCCACAGCACCCTGTCCCAGCTGGCACTGCACCCCAGAAGCCCTTGCCCTGGCACTGCAGCCCATTGTGCCTTCCTGGCTGGCACTGCAACCCCCAGCCCCCCAAGCCCGGTGGCACGGCACTCTGTACCCCCTGCCTGGCTGGCATTTTATGCAAAGCCCCCTGCCCAGTCGGCCTTGTGCCTCACAGCCCACTGTCCCCACCAGCACTGCACCCTACAGCCCTGTGCCCGTAGGGCTGCACCCCCCAAGAGCTGCTCTTGCACCCCCAACATCTGTCCCTGCACCCCGGGCTGTCGTGCAGAAGTCCCCAAGCCCTGCCCTGGCACCGCTGCCGTGCAGCCCCACCCCACACCCTGCCTGTTCACACGAAGACCCTGAGGCAGCGCCTGCCCTCGGGCACCCCAAAAGCTCCTCCCGGGTGAAGCGGGGCTGCGCCGGGCCTGGCCGGGCTTCGCCTGGGCGTGAAGGGAGCCTGAGCGCAGGAGGGGCCAGGCGAGGCGGCAGGAATGCGAGTGGGAGAGCGGCCGGGCAAGTAGCGACAGCTCCTGGCAGCGCGGATCCCACACGCGGCTCGGGCAGGGAGCAGAGCCCCGGCACGGGGCCGGAATGGGGCACCCCACGGCTCAGCACGTCTGAGAGCAGGAGCGGAGGGCGCCGAGTCCCCGGGGGCAGCACGGTCAGCGCGGGATCCAGGCCTCGGCGAGCGCGGCTCCGGCTGGAATTGCCCGGCGGGGAATGCCCGGCTGGGCCGGCACGAGGCGCTGAGTGAGGATCCCGGCGGGCCGAGGAGCCGCGATGACCCCCGAGAAGGTGCTGAGGGAGGGGGTGCTGGAGAAGCGGAGCGGGGGGCTGCTGCAGCTCTGGAAGAAGAAGCGGTGCCTGCTGACGGAGAAGGGGCTGCAGCTCTTCGAGCCCAAGGGTTCGCGGCGCAAGGAGCTGAACTTCGCCCGCATGAAGGCCGTGGAGTGCGTGGAGTGGAAGGAGCGGCACATTTACTTCACGGTGGTGATGGACGACAGCCTCGAGATCGACTTCCGCTGCGCCCAGGAGGACCCAGGCTGGAACGCCGAGATCACCATGGGGCTCGTGCGCTTCAAGAACCAGCAGGCGATGCAGGAGGTGCGCGCCCGGCACAGCTGTCGAGCAGGTACCGGAGCCACCACGGGTCAGCAAGCAGGAGCCACCCCGGGATGAGGTCCCTGGCCGCAGGTTCCCATCCCCGAGTGGTTTGGGGAGTCACAAAGGGGGTCCCATGGACCGGGGTGGGTCTGCAGGTTGGTGTTCCCACGTCCCCCTGCACTGGCTGGGACACCCCCATGGGTTTCGCCTCTCTGTATCCCTGGAGAGGGACTTTCTAACATCCTCCCTCTGTCTGGGGTGGCCTCAGGGATACGGGGCCCTTTGCCGTCCTGCACGTGGGATGGGGTGGGGATGGTGGCTGGCCCCACTCCCCAGTCCCCTCAGGATGCCCCACGTCCTAGCGCTGGCCGAGCAGGTGACAGGAGCCTTCTCTCCGCAGTGGTGCAGCTGGGCGCAGCCCCGGTGGGACAGCCCAGGGAGTCGCAGCTTCCCAGGAGTCGGATAGAGATGGCCCTCGGCTCGGCAGGTGCTGGGGAGAACGGGATCCCTGCGGGCAAGTGAGGCCACCGCTGTGCAGCCAGGGGACGATGACAGTGGCCCCGGGGAGGCCGGTGCTGGCGCCGGCTCCCCCCGTGCCGGGGCAGGACAGAGGCATCGCAAGAGCTGGGCTGGCACAGCCTCCCCTTGGCACAACGGGGCAGAGGACACAGGCAGGGCCACCACCTGGGGCTTCAGACAAGGCAGGAGGTGACACCCCTGCCTGGGGCCCCACCACCCTTCATTCAGCTGACATGTGCAGGACCTTGGTGCACTGGTGGGGACCCCAGGCCTCTCCTGCAGGACAGGGGATGGATGAGGCTGTGCCCGAAGGATCCTTGTGACAGGGAGCTCCGCCTGTGTGACAGTGACACTGGGACAGATGGATGTGGCTGGGTCCCAATTTTAAAAAGGGGCTGGAGAGCTGCTGCTGCAGCAGGGACCCCTCAGCAGGGTACTGAACCGATGGCGTGGTGACAGCCATGTTGCTGGACATTGTCTCACCCTGGGATGTCCTTGGGCTGTTGGGGAATGCTGGAGACCGCAATTACCTGTACTCAAAGTGTCCCCAAACAGGACTTTCTGCTTACCCTGGTGTCGCTTTGATTTGTGGGATCCCACAGGGCACAGGAGAGCACAAGTCCTGCACAGAGCTTTGCCAGTCATGACCCCTAAACCAGCATCCCCCAGTCGGGCTCCAAAGCCCTGCACTGGCACCCCGAGACTCCCTGGTCACCAATCCCGCTGCGCCCGTGTCCCCAGGGATTCCCACGGTGGTTGGTGTGCCGGTGACGCGGGAGCAGCGCTGTGGCTTTGCAGCAGGGAAGGGATGGCCCTGCCCCGACAGGCAGCGCAGACAGCAGCGCCTGGAGCCATCAGCGCGCTCCGCAAGCCGGAGCCTGAGCCCAGCCGGGGCCGGAGGCGCTGCGGATCCTCCCGGAGATTTCCCGGCCGCGTGGGAATCACGGAGCGCGGTGTCTTGATGCCCCGGATCGCGGCAGCTGGCCCCAGCCTGCACCCCACGGGACCCACGGGGTGCCGTCCCCGTGCCAGGGGGGGCTTTAGGGACGGTGGCATGGCCGGAGCCTGCTCACGTGCGAGGCCGGGCTCGTGCTGGCTCTGCTGAAACAGGCACTGGCGGAGGAGCTTCCACCCAAGGAAGCCCCCTTGGGCAGCTGGTCCTCAGAGCTGCATTTACTGAGACCTCCTGGCTGGGAGTGGAGAGGAGCGGAGGGGGGCCAGGCTGGGAGGTGCAGGTGAAGCCGGACCCAAACCCTGCACAGATGGAGCTCTGCACCATCCCGGTGCCATGACAGGGACATGGGGGGCTCGAGGGATGGGGGGACTCTCCACAGGACATGCTTCAGGTGTGGTGCCCTGTATGGACAAGCCCCAGACCAGGTCCCTGCACACGTTTCAGGAGGGAACGGGGTGGTCAGGAGGGTGCTGGGGCTTACACAGCATTTCCAGGGCAAGGATCATTGTCCTGGGGTCTTCCCTAAATTCCCAGCTCCCAGAGTCAGGGGATTCAGTGAGGCTCAGTCAAAGCCCTGTGAGCATCCCAAGCCTGTGCCATGGTGGGTGCCAGGGCGGGGAGCACCCAGTGCAAGGGGGTTGCCAAAGTCACCAGTTTTATCCTGTGTGACTCCCTTTTTTTCAGTTTTTCTGCTCTCTTGCTCCCTGTAAATAGGTATTTTCTGTTTTCCAACTGCCAGCAAGGAACTGGCAGAGAAAATTATCAAGGGGGGATGTGTAAGCAGCAGCCCTGGCTGTGGCACATCCCTGGGCACTGATGACAAGGCAGCAGAGAGGCCATGGTACCTGAGGGCTGGGGGGAAATTCAGGCAGCCAGTGGAGGGAGAGGGCAGTAAGAGAGCACAAATCCCGTGTCAGGGTTTCAGGTTCAGGCCCGGGGAAGGTCAAGCTTTTCCATCCTCATCCTGAGCCCCTCATCCAGACCAACACACATGCAGGGTCCCTGCCTGCATGCCATATCCCCCAGGGACTTTAGAGCTCCCCAGGCCTCCAGGTTTGGGTTTTTCTTCCAAGCAGACATCCACACCTGCCTCACCCACCCTCAGTGGGTGGATTCCCAGCCTGACCCTGGAGCAGGGGCTGGGGGTCAGAGCCGAGCCAGCGGTGTGGGGGTGGGAGGTGTGGTGGCTTTATCTGGCCCTGGGAGGGCTGAATGTCTCATGCAGAGGAAAAGTCACCCCAAGACTGAAAAACAAATAAACAGCCAAGAGACCTGGCCAGGGATGGAGTAGGGCCAGGGCCTGAGGCTGGAGCATCCCCCAGCACCAGGGATGTAGTGCCAGCCCACTCCCAGGCAGCCTGGAAAGCAGGAGAGGACCCACAGGAATCATTCCCAATGCCCCCGGAGGTGGGGAAACTGAGGCACAACAGGGGGATTGGGGGTGGGTTTGTAGCCCTTCAGCCCCTCCAGCTCCAGTGGTGAGGAGACCCCCCCCCCGGGGCCCCCAGGGAGAGCCCCAGAGAGGAGAGAGGTGCCCCGGAGCAGCCAGAGTTCAAAAGGCAGGACCCTGAAAATCTGGCTCTGCTGCTCCCAGCCTGCAGTGCCCCGGCTCCATCAGCCCTCCCCACACTTCTCTGAGGGTGCCCCAGTGCTGAGGCTGCTCTGGGGGGCTGCCCTGTGCCCCCCACCCTGGGCAGGGGCTCTGCCAGCACCCACAGGGACTGGCACCCTTCCTGCAGCACCACAAGGGTGCAGTGGGTGCAGGGGAGAGGGGAGCTTTTTCCACCTGATGACATCCCAGGTCTGGCTTTGGGATCAGTTTGGGGCTGGCTGGACACCCTGAGTGCCACAGAGGGCAGTGGGGTCACAGTGCTGAGACAGGGAGGTGCAGCCTGATGGTGCCCATGCTCTTGTCAGGTGGGACCATGTGTGGGGCCTCCTCCATGTCCAAGTGCCCTGCAGAGAGCCTGGCACCGCCCTGCTTCTCCTGGGATCACCCCTGAGCTTGTGGGTGGTTCCTCTTTGGATAAAAATGAAAAAAAAAAAAAAATCCCAGCTGTAGCAAGGAGCATTCTGCTTTTTGGCTTCCTCCAGATGCTCCTAAAATGATTTCATTGTTGACCATCCTTAATTACAATTCCTAAATCACTGGATTTTGGCTTGGCACCCAACACCTGCTCAGAGCTCTGCTATGTCTGTGTGTCCATGCTCCAGGGGAGCAGAGGCCGGGATGTCCCCACCACTGCTATGGGGAGCTTGGCCACCTCCAATGAATCCTCTTGCACTGGGGTGTAGGAAGAAATAACTGTCCTTTTACCACAGATCCTGGGATGCTGAGGGGGTCAGGGCAGGGATAACACATTAATTCCCCAACCACAGGGTCCTGCTGGAGGGTCTTGGGCTGGGTGTCCCAGGGGGTTGAGGACTGTGGCTGTGATATTCCCCAGCAGTGGAGCTGAGGCTGTGGGAGCCCATGGAAGGGCAGGGACTCACTAGGAAGAAACAAAACCAAGGCCCAGACATTGCTGGAGCTGCAGAGGGAACAACCAGCACATCCCAGCACCTGTCCGTGCAGGAGCCACGAGGCTGCTCTGGGGGTGGCCCAGCCCAACCAAAAGTGGATACTGAGATGTGTCTCAAAGACAGATGGAAAGGTCTGCAAATACCCTGAAAATGTCCAAAAACTCTGTCAGGGTCCCTGCCTGGGCCAGAAATTTTGGATTATTTGGAATAGTCTTTTTCTTGGATGATATTTTGCCTTAGGCTGGAAACCAGCCTGGACTCTGTGATACTCAAACTGATGTTGCTGCTGAGCCACAGCTGCCACTGGCACAGAACAGCCCAAATCCCCCTCCTGGTGAGAAGAGCCCACAGGATCAGCACTGGGAAGGTCTCATGTGTCACTGGCAAAGCCATTGAAAGCTTAAAGTCTTCAGTGTGTGGCTCAGCTCCATTTCAATTGTCTTTCCACTATCCCAAAGAAGGTAATTCCTCCCTATTTAACAAAGCTTTTTCCATGTGCCAGTAGGACGAGGTAGGAGCCTGTGCTGTTCCTAAAGGGCCCTTTGGCTTTTGGGGAGCCCTCCTCAGCTTTGGCACCTTCTGCAAACATTTCTAGCCTTCCCAAAGTATTCAAGCAGAGAAAAACAAACTGTCCATGATATTTCTAGAAGTGGAAGGTGTTTCTTGCATTTTGGGATAATTGTCCTGCTTTGGCATCCAGCCCCAGAGCTGCCTCCACATGGATCTGCTCTCTGTAGCCAAGTGGGGAGGGTGAGTCCATGCCCATGGATGGAGGGGCTGGCATGGGCACAGTCCCGAGCTGCACCAGGCCCACAGGGGTGTCCAGAGCTCGGGGTTCCCAGAACAGGGGGCTGTGGCTGCAGGAGCAGGACATGGAGCAGCACATCACAGAGGGATGAGAAGCTTCTGTCCTACCAGGCAGTGGGAAATGGGGGTGTCCTGGTGGGGCTGATGCAATGGGGTGAAGATCAGTGGGGCAGATGAGCTGGGAGACATCTTTCAGCCCCGTGGGGCATATTGGGGGTCTGGCCTGGGGCTGTGCTGGTTACCAGGCCGGGCTGTGATGTTTATCCGAATTCTGGCCCCCTTTCCATCTCGTGGCATCCCTCAGGTTTGGTGGGACTTGTTCACAGATGCAGTGGGGTGAGGAAATTCCCCCCAGGGCTGCAGGAGGCATCGGCTCTCAGAGAAGCATCCCGGGAGCTTCCTCTGCACTGTCACCAATCCACAGAGCAGGTGGGACAGGTTGGATTCCTCTGGCAGCTCAGGAGGGGTGAGAGCTGCCGAACGGTCTGCAGGAGAAACACCCACGTGGGACCATTCCTCAGGACGAGTCCCATGGCCCTTCACAACTTCATTGCCACCTGACCCTGCAGCCGTGCAATCACCTGGCTTAGGGGGTGACCTCGCTGTCCCCTGGTCTCTGAGCTGTCTCACAGAAGGAAAACCTTCCCCACACCATGGTGAGTCTGTGGGGCATCATCTGTCCCAGTCCAGTGACAAACCTGGCACAGCCAGGGGTCTCCTGACACTCCCCAGCGCTGGGCTCTGAGCATGGCAGTGAGGGGGAATGGATGTGAGGGTGAGTCCCAAAGGACACCAGAGGCTCAGCTGTCATTTCTAAGTCGGTCCTGGATGCTCTGGGATCTGTTGTCTTTGTGAATTCCATTGGGGTTGATGGAACGAAGACGGTGCTTGGCAGAGGGCAAGGACAGGATGGATGGGAAGGCTCCAGAGGAGGGGAAGAGAGCCCTCCAGCATTGCTTCAAGTCCATTTCTTCAGGGAGATTGGCTTCATGTGGGGCAGCTGAACTGCTCACAGGGGTCAGGTACCTTGCATTTGGAGTCCCAAGCCCTTGAGGAGCCAGGGACCATTGGGCAGCTCTGGCAGCCCCTGCCGTGGGTGTGGGGCTGATGCACCAACACCATCCACTTGGCACTTGGAAGGTGCAGAGGGGGAAAATATCCCATCCATCTAAACATGTGCCAGGGGTAGTAAGAGACTAAACACAGGTGACCTGCACATCACAGGAGCATTCAGGGACAAGCAGCTGTCCCTGGGGACCTGGTCCTGGCTGGGTCTGACCTCCCCATACAGCTCTCTGGGAATTTTCTGTTGGCATCCACCCCCTTGGTGGCAGCCTGTGGGGAACCCTTCCCTTCAACCAGTGGCTCCCAGTAACAGGGGGATATTTGATTTGTAGCAGCAGCAGCAGCAGCTGGACAAATCACAGAACAGTCTCAATTGGAAGGGACCCACAAGGATCATGGAGTCCAATCCTTAAGTGAATGGGTGTCATGTTTTGACACTGGCCAAACACCAGGCACCCACAGAAGCCATTCGCTCACCCTCTCTTGCTCTCAGCTGGGCAGGGGAGAGGGAAAAAAATTAAGGAAGGGCTCATGAGTTGAGATAAGGACTGGGAGAAAACATTCTAAGGGCAAAACAGGTTCAAATTTAAAGATATAAAGTAAATTTATTATTAACAGAATCAGAGGAGGATAATGAGAAGTAAAATAAGCCTTTGAAACACCTTTTTTCCCCCAGCCCCTCCCTCCTTCCCACCAACAGTGCAGGGAGACAGGGTGTGGGAGTTTGGTCAGTTCGTCACTCGAGATCTTCTTCTGTTCACTCAGGGAGAGGAGTCCTTCCCCTGCTGCACTGTGGGGTCCCTCCCACAGGAGACAGCTCTCTGTGAACTTCTCCAACGTGGCTCCACTCTCATGAGCAGCAGTTCTGCCAAACCTGCTGCAATGTGATTCCCTCCCACGGGCACACAGTCCTCCCAAAACTGCTTGGTGTGGGTCACTTGTCCACGGGGTGCAGTCTTTTATGGACAGGTTGCTCTAGTTTGGAAACAAGGGCCCTCTCTATCTCTGGAAGCAGGGGCCCTCTCTCTCCACCGGGTCTCCCACTGGGTCACAGCTTTCTCTGGCATCCACCTGCTCCAGCGTGAGCACCTTCTCCCACGGGCTGTAAGTGGATCTCTGCATCCCCCATGGACCCATGGACTGCAGGGGCATGGCAGATTCACCATGGTTCTCCCCCCAGCCTGCAGAGGAATCTCAGCTCCAGCGTCTGGAGCACCTCCTCCCCCTCCCTCTCCACTGCCCTTGGTGTCTCCATGCTGTTCTCCCTCACATGTCCTCACTTCCTCCTCTTCTCTGACTAGAAGAAAAACTGCTGCCCATAGGTGCCATTGCCAACAAGTTCCACCAATTCAAAGATTCCTGCAGGATCCCGCAGTGCTGAGAGGTCGATCTTGTCCAGGTTCCACGTCGGGGAGTCGCTCGCCGCGCTTCCTCTGTTGGCCACGTGGCCCCGCAGCCACTGCGTGGGCAGTGCCGGCCACCGTGGCACTGGTGCTATTGAATGCCTCTCCTCATGCGGGGCACCGGGAGGGAGAAGCCACCACCGCCACCCCTGCCCTTCTGCCCCTGGCACGGTGTGGCGAGGGCCGGCCGGGCAGGCAAGGCTTGCTGTGGGCCGCACCGAGATGGCGGCAGCGCCGCCTCGCCATCCCGGGAAAAAACTGCCCTCACGCTGTTTTGATTTTCTTCTTAAATACGTCATCACAGAGGCGTTCCCAGCCTCTGTAATTGGGCCAGCAGCATGTCCATCTTCAGAGCCATCAGAGATCGGCTGTGCCAGACACGGTGGAAGCTTCCAGCAGCTTCTCACGGAAGCCACTTCTGTGGCCTTCCCCTGCTACCATAAACCAGACTGTGCCAAATCAACACAATGGGGTGTTATCAGCACCCAGCTGTGACCAACTGAGCCAATCCCAGATGTATTTTTATTATATTGCTCTGAATTTGCCCTCAGCACTGCTCTCCCCTGTAGATTTCCAGCCTGATCTTTCCCACCCCCAGCAGCTCAGAGTGGTGTCCAAAGCCCAGGTGGCACCTGATAAAACAACCCCTCACCTGGAGGCAACTCCCTGTGGCTTGTGAGCCAGGGGTGGGGATGGGGACTCAGAACGTCCCCTCTGTGTCAGCTGGGGAGGAGGGATGGGAGACCTCAGTCCCCTGCCAGTCCCTCTGTGCAGCCACCATGGCAGAGCCGAAACCCATGGGAAAACCCCAAATCGAGGGGTCCCATTGCCCCATCCCTCTCCTGCCCTTTCCTCCTCCTCACTCCGGGTCCCAGCAGAGGATGAAACCTGAGACTGGAGCAAATGGCATCCGAAGCAGCCCCCGCCCCATCCCCGGAGCTGCGGGAATGCGGCGCCTTTGTCACGGGCTAATTTTGGCTCCTCTGTGCTCCGAAAACAATCCCAAGGCATCCGGGAGGAAAGATGCTGGAGGCCTGGCCCCGCGGGGGCTTTTCCTTATAAAGCTCTAACGGGGCTGGTTAAAGCCTCCTCGGGGGTGAGAGCAGATCCCCTGCGCTGGCGTTTGCAGCCGGGGAAGGGTTCTTGCAGGGGTGCCGGGGGTGGGCTGGATGCAGGGGGGTTTCTCCTCTGCCCACTGGGACTTGCTTGGTGCAATTCACACGAGGATGGCACTGCCACTGCCATGCCACTGTCACCGATCTCCCACCAGCATGTGGGGATCCCCACAGCTCCCGTTGGTGTCCAGGCAGGGGGAAGGAGCCAGGAAGGCTCTGTAGGATGGGGGCTGTCTGTGCTCCCCACCATGGGAGCTGCCCCACTCCTGCAGCTGCGTGTCCCTCCCCACCATAGAAGCCCCAGGATTAACATGCCAGGCATTGTCCCTGCTGGGCCCCACGCTGGGAATTGTTTGCTCCTAAATTTGTCCCTAAAAATATCCCGGGGAACAGGTGCTGCCTGCCCTGCAGTCCTTGCCATGCAAAGGGACACTGGGTAAGGGGCTTTGTGGGGAGCAGCGGGGACAGACAGCAGCTTTGTCACTGCTTTTCGGGAATTTCATGGGGAAAACCTCAGGGCCTGTGAGAGGCTGGGAGCTGCTTGAGCATCCCATGCTGTAGTTCTGTGCTGGGTGAGTGGGGCTGGTCCTTCTCCTTAAAGAGGGGACTGTGCCCCCCTTGGTCCCAACCCCACCTGGCGTGAAGTGTGACCCCACAATTGCTGGTTTACGCCATCACCCCTCAGCACTTGTGGCCTGGCCTGGCGAGGTTCACTCTCCTGCTCTGGTGGCTCTGGTGGCTCCCAGGAGGCCCCTTGGCCAGAGCTGTCCTGTGTGTGCCCCATCGTGCAGGGGTCAGCATGGCAGCAGCTCCCAGGCTGTTCACACCCCCTCTCCTGCCTGTTCCAGCATCTCTGGAGCTCTGTCACACTGGACAGATGCAGGGCAGAGGTGCCAGGAGGATCCACCCCATCCCCATGGCATCACCAGCACTGGTCAGCCTGAGCCTGTCTGTGTGTCCCCAACACCCCATGTGTGAGCAGGTGCTGTCCAAGCTGGGGTCATTCCAGTGCCCAAAGGGGCTCCAAGAGAGCTGGACAGGGACTTTGGACAAAGGTCTGGAGGGACAGGACAAGGGGGAATGGCTTCACATTGCCAGAGGGCAGGGTTAGATGGGATAGTGGGGAGAAATTGCTCCCTGTGAGTGTGGTGAGCCCTGGCACAGGGTGCCCAGAGAAGCTGTGGCTGCCCCTGGATCCCTGGCAGTGTTCAAGGCCAGGTTGGACAGGACTTGGAGCACGCTGGGCTAGCGGAAGGTGTCCCTGCCCAGAGCAGGGGTGGGACTGGATGAGCTTTAAGGTCCCTTCCAGCCCAAGCCACTCCGGGATGATTCCCATGCAAACAGCCCTGGAATTGTCCAAACCAAAGGGGGGTTGTGGGTGCCCTGGGACACGAGTGCAGTGACACATGGGTGACCTGTGTCCCTGTGTTCCAGGCAGTGCCCCAGGTGTGAGCAGCAGCCCCAGCACTCCTGGGGCCTGCAGCAGATGCCTGCAGAGGAGGGGATTTGTGCTATTTTTACCGACCACTTGCAGGCAGGGCTGGGATTCAATACCCTCCCTGAGCCACAGCCCCGGCAGAGCGCAGCTATCCTGAGGCCAGGCGTCACCTCCCTCCTGCAAGGCAGGTAAGACACTGCCACTACTCCGTGTCCCCCTCCAGGTGTGCTGGTGGTGACATGGGCACGAGACCCCTGGCACCCGCATGTGACAGGGAGGAACCCCCAGCAAGTGAATTTGCCTGAATTTCTCCCCCTCTCTGAGGCGGATCAGACATTTTGTCTGCTCTTGGAGAGAGGATTGGTGAGGCTGCAATGGGGACAGACTTTGGAGCCGATATTTGCCTGTTTTTTTCCAACAAGTGGCAAACAGGACTGTTTGGGGAGCCCTTGCCCGAGTGTCGCAGCCTGGCTTATGGGTTTGAGGTTCAGGGAGCAGAGTGTGGAGTAACTGGGAGAGTGCTTGTGGTCTGTCTCCAGCCTCCTGGGATGGGGGAGGATGTCAGGATTGGCTGTGTTTGGGTTAATGGGATTATTTCTTTTAAGGATTTCCATGATCCAGTGGTTCAATAAGCTTTATAAGCTTTTCACAGCTGGGACAGTGCAAACAGTGCAGAATGAGCTCGTCCAGACCCTTTTGTCCCCATCAGGGAGCAAAGTCTCTCGTGGATGCTCCAGATCCAGCTGGAGTCCAAAAGTCCTGGCACTGGGGATTGCTGGGGATGTCTCACTGGCACAGCTGAAGCCCTGCTGTTGTTAGGGAAGCTAATTTAGGACTATTTGGCCCTAAAACTTGACTGACCTTGGTAGAGGTCGTGAGCTCATGGATCCCACCCCAAGGAATGCCGGGCTCTGCTCCAGCAGAGGACAATGGAAACGCTGAGGGGCTGTGCCCAGCCCTCACCAGCTCCAGGGAGAGAAAGGCTCCTCTGCCACCCCCAGAATAAACTGGGGGCAGCAGCTGGGACCCAGCCTGCTCAAGGCACCAGTACTCCCTAGTGTGCCCTGGGATGTTTGTCACAGCACTAGCACCAAAAACCTCCACAAAGGCAGGAAGCAGGATCTGTCTGATGTGGTTTGAGGACAAAGAAATTCCTGTTCTTGGGATTTTTCCTTGTAAATCCAGGGATCTGGATTGGGGGGCTCTGGGGAAGATGATTCCTGCTGGGATTTTATTACATTTCCCCCCCCTTCCCCAAACTCCATTGATTCAGGACATGTCTCTGGCTGAGCTGTGGGGGCATGGCGAGGGAATAGGGACAAGGGGACAGAGCTGGGAAGTGCCCTGAGATTTGCTTGGCACAGGCTCCATGCAAACCTGGGAGCAGCTGTTTGAGACCAGCTTTTCATTTCCCCCAGCAGAAATCTTTGGGGTCTGAATCAGTTTCCAAATTTCTGGGAATGAAAAAGGATCAAGGCAAAAAATCCCAGCTTGTCCATTTCACTCCTAAGGAAAAGGACTAAACCCACACCTGGAAAATGCTGTTTGAGGGAAAAAGAATTTAAAAGGATTGGTATTTCCCCCCACATTTTTCTGCTGCTTGGGCTCACAGGGTGCCCCAGCTGCTCAGCACAGGAGGGGTCAGAGCAGGGCCAGGGGAGCAGTGTGGGATGAAGCAGCTGCCAGGGCTTGGGATCACCAGGCAAATGTAAAGTAGGAAACCCTGAGTGTTTCACCTGGAATGTGGCTGCTGAAGGAACCTACTCAGCTGTGGGCTCTGACTTAGAGAATCCCAGAACAGTTTGGGTTGGAAGGGACCTTAAAGATCTTCCAGTGCAACCCCTGCCATGGGCAGGGACACCTTCCACTAGCCCAGGGTGCTCCAAGCCCCGTCCAACCTGGCCTTGGACACTGCCAGGGATCCAGGGGCAGCCACAGCTTCTCTGGGCACCCTGTGCCAGGGCTCACCACCCTCACAGGGAGGAATTTCTCCCTAATATCCCATCCATCCCTTCCCTCTGGCAGTGTGAAGCCATTCCCCCTTGTCCTGTCCCTCCATCCCTTGTCTCAGAGTCCTTCTCCAGCTCTCCTGGAGCCCCTTTGGGCACTGGAAGGCGCTCTGAGCTCTCCCTGGATCCTTCTGTTCTCCAGACTGGACACCCCCAGTCCTCTCAGCGTGGCTGCAGAGCAGAGGTGTTGCCCCTTGCTCCGGCACTCCCGTGTGGGTTTTGGCTTTCCCATCGCTGCTGTTGCCCACGGGAGCTGCAGGACAGGACTCCCTGAGCCGACACAGTGGGGGGACCCCCGAGGCACCCCCATATCTCCTGAGATTTCCAGCCTCCATCCCTTGCCGCGAGCTGGGGCGGGCGACGCAGCCGGCGGGGGAACAGCTCGGAGCTTGGGAAAAGCCCCGAGGAGCGAGAGCCCGAGCCCTGCGGGGCCGGCTGGCGGCACGCTGCAGCTTGCCCGAAATGCATTCAGGTTTTCCCGAAGCCGGCGGCTCGTCCCGCGTTTCCCAGCGGGACGGAGGCTCGGAGCCGCTTCCCTCCGCCGACAGCACGGGGCAGCACCGCACCTCGGCATCGCTCCGAGCTGCCCTGTGTGTTCGTGTGCATTTGGGATTCGCACCTTGGTTTCAGCTTCTTCCCCTTTCTTTGGCAGGGCACAGCACACGCCGCGATGCCAGAGCCGTGAGTAGCTGGAGTCCCCTCGGACCCCATAAACCCTCGCCCGGCTGCGCTTGTCCCTTTGGGGAGGATCGCCTGGGAGACCCTGCCCTGCCCCAGACCTCTGTGCCATTCCCCTTGCAAAAACTGTCTTTAAATGGAAACTGTTCGCCCTCTCAATGTCCCAGTTCAAACCTCGGGGCTTTCCTAGATCCCAAAATGTGGATCTGAGGGTGGGTAGCACCTCTGAATTTGCCGTGAGGCTCTCTGTAGCACATTGTACAAACGCATCACATTCCCTGGCGAGCAGAGAAGGGAGAAACGCCCTGCAGAGCTTTCCTGGAGCAGTGACATGGGCATGTCTCAGCCCCGCGAACCCAAGCAGGATCCAAGCATCCTGCCCCAGCTGCAGTGGGAGTGGGACAATGAGGGTGTCTGAACCGCAGGGACTGAGCTGAGGCTGGCACAATGGGCACAGTGCCAGCTCACTTGTCACACTTGAGTGACATTTGGGCTTTCTTAGCTGTGGCCCTGAGCTCCCACTGCATTTCCAGAGAGCACCTTCACCTCAGACCTGGCTCACATGCTGGTGGCAGCTGTGAGACACAGAAATAAGGAACCAACTGCAACCACATGAGATGCTTTCCTTGCCTGTCCCCTCTTTTTCACTCTCATTCCTTGATGCCTTGTTCTCTTCTCTTGTTTTTTTCTGCTCCTCCCTGGCTGCTCACCTGCCTGCAGGGAGGTAAGTGCCTTTCCCTCTGGGAGAGATCTCGGTGCTGCTCTGCATTTGCTGCGTGTTTGTTTTTAAAGGGTGTTTTCTTTCTCTCCCCTTTCCCCTAGAGAAAATCCAAGATCACAGCCTCACGCAAACTCTTGCTGAAGGTGAGTCCCGAGGGCTGGAAACTCCCTGGGGTTTGTCTTGCTGGGGGAAAGGAGCCGGGTTGGAGCGCATGGTCGGTGGGAGAGGGATGAGGAGCAGCACAAGGCTGGGCGGTGGGAAGCAGCTCCCACCCCACCTCTCTCTTCTCACTCATGTGGGATTTGTGGTCCAAACAAACCTCCCCTTCACTGAGGTGGGGACAGACCCCCACACCTTCAGCTCTGAAGCCTCAGCCCATTTGTGCTCCAGCACCAGCCTGGGAGCTCCCTGGGCTCTGGCTTGGAATAAACACTCCCTACTCCGGCAGAGCGAAGGCACAGCCAACGTCAGCACCCAGCGGGACCACGGCCCCACAGCCCCCGGTGCCACGGCCCCGCCTGCCCTCAGCGCCCCACACCAAAGCTATGGGGAGGCTTTGATGTGTGTTTGGGGACAGCAGGGAGGGGTTGGCACACAAGACTGTCCCATCCTACAGACGCTGTGTGAGTGGCTCGGGGGGAACCAGAAGCCTGTTCATTTCACACCTCTGCCATTTCCTTGTGCTCACAGAGTTTGATGCTGGCCAAGGCCAAGGAGGAGTGGGATCAGGAGATTGTGGACAAGCAGGCAGAGAAGGAGAGGTACCTGTCCGAGCGGGTCACCCCACTGCACACCAGTGGGCTCTCCTTGAGCCAGCTCCAGGTATTCCTCAGGCCCGAGGGTGGAGGGAGCTCCTTGGGAGTGTGGAGGAGCCTTGCTCACTGCTCTCCTGCTTCCTTGGCCCCCAGGACCTGTGCAGGGAGCTGCACGAGAAGGTGGAAATTGTGGATGAGGAGAGATATGACATTGAAGCAAAATGCAACCATAACACTCGGGAGGTAGGAGGGAGGATGGGCTGGTTCCTTCTGGAAACTCCCTCCCAGTGGCAGCTCTGGCCCCAGTGGGGATGTGTCACGGACCAGGGTGACCTGGGATGTGGGACAGGCACCAGGGTTATCTCAGGGCTGGTGTTTGTTCTGCAAGGCACCACTGAGAGCGAGGCTCGTCCCTGCCCAAGGGAACTCAAACTGTCCTCGGGGTCCACAGAGAGGTTCCTTGCCCTCCTGGTCACCCCTGTGGGTCTGAGAGCTTCTCGTGGTGCAGCTGCCATCTGAGCAGGCTGGGGCCAGCCCACGGCCCAGCTCTGAGCCTGGGTGGGCCGAGCCTTGGTGGGGGTGGTCCTGCAGGAGAGGCGCAGACCCCTCTGGGGCTCGGTGCTGGCAGAGCCTCCTGTTTCCCACAGGGGCTCTTTGTGCAAGGCAGCCCAGAAGTGACCTCCCACTCCTCCTCCTCCCCTCCCCCTGCAGATTAAAGATCTGAAAATCAAAGTTCTTGATCTCCGAGGGAAGTTCAAGCGCCCTCCCCTGCGCCGGGTCCGCGTCTCGGCCGATGCCATGCTCAGGGCTCTGCTGGGCTCCAAGCACAAGGTGTCCATGGATCTCAGGGCCAACCTGAAGTCTGTCAAGAAGGAGGACACGGAGAAGGTGGGTGACTTGTCTGGACGCTGGAGATGGATACACTTCCTAGGAATGCCCTTGCCGTTCTCCAGGGTGCCCTGTGTCCACCCCTTGTCAGCCTTGGAAAGAGCCTTGTGAGGCCATTCCCATTGTGGGATGCTGTGGGACCCCATGGGACCAGTTAGACTGGGCTAGGCAACTGGTGGATGCTAACATGAGATCTAGGGCTGTGTCCGTGGTGCTCTTCCCTCCCAGAGCATGTGGGGGGTCTCTCACCTGGACCCCCTTGGCACCCATGCTGAGCTGCACATGCAGAGTCTGATCTTTGATCTTGTAGGGAACCAGGAGAGCTCCCGTTGGGCACAATCACATCCAGAAAACTCCCAGGGAACTCCCAGACCCAGATTAGATAAGACAGAGCAGCCCAGCACTTGGCCTGAGATAAATGGCCCAGTTCCCACCAGCTTGGCAGAGGTGTGAGAGGGGAAAGTCTCAATGGCAGCAATGCCCAAACCTGCCCGGGGTGTGCAGGTGCCCCAGCACCAGGAGCTGTGCCTCATCCCCAGGGCCTATCCCCAGAGAGATTTCACCAGCTGGTCCCAGCTCAGCAGATTGGATGAGAATTGGATAAGCAGAATTGGATGAGAATCTCAATTTTCAGCTGTTTTTCCTTTGTGTCCCCACTGTGGTATAGCACTTTTCCAGCCCTTTGGACAGAAAACTGTGCTTACAGCCCTGGGCACCAGGTGGAGAATGGATCTGGGTTGTTTTAGATGTTGTGAGATGGTGTTGGGGCACAGCTTGTAACAGACGAATGCTGGGGGTTGGTAGAGCAGACACCTGGGCATGCTCCCAGAGCTGCTGTCACCTGCCCAGAGCTGCTGTCACCTCCCCTGTCGGCTCTGGAAGTGTCTGCCAGGCTCCCACTATCACACCAACAATCCCAGTCCCCTCCAAAGCTCAGAGAAGGTGGAGGTAGCGTTTATGTGGGCTGGGAGGGCAATGCAGGAAGTGTTTTTACTGACATTTGCTGCATTGTGCTGGTGTAAACCCAAAGTCCCACGTGGTTTCTTCCTCCTAAAGAAATTTTTCTGGGATTATTGAGCCTTCTGGTGCATGAATGCAGCTTGGCCAGGCTTTGAGGAGGGGAGTATCCACACGGATTCAGATCTCCCTGTGGAGATCAGGCCACTGTTTGCCACCTCCCAGGCAGCTCTTTGTGCAGGGCCACACGGCAGAGGGACAGGGACTTTGCGAGGGGGCAGCTGTGTGAGGGCCCTGCGCAGGGGAGAGATGGGGCAGGGCTGCCAGACCCTCACCCCCCAGCCCTGTCCCTCCTGCAGGAACGCCCTGTGGAAGTGGGTGACTGGCGCAAGAACGTGGAAGCCATGTCAGGCATGGAGGGGCGGAAGAAGATGTTCGACGCTGCCAAGTCCCCCACGGGGCAGTGAGAGGTAGGGCCGGGTCCTGATCCTGCTGTGCTCCCTCAGCCTCCCGGGCTGTGCTTGGGGAGATGCAGAAATGCCCCCACTCCCTACAGAAAAAGGCAACCCATCCCCATGTCCCAGCCCACACTTGGCTGGGGGTCTGTCCCACGCCTCCCTGCCATGGGGTCCCTGCCAGCCCCTCTCCTCCTCTCCTGGGTGCTCCCCTCTGGGTGTGCTGCACAAGCTGCCTCATCCCGTGGCCATTGCTGGCCACTGTCAGGCTGCTGGCAGCAGCCAAAGCCACCCCTGCTGCCCCTCTGCTGTTTCTTTCCCACAGGAGCATTGGGAAGAAGACCGTCCCCATCCCTGCTGTCAGCCTTCCCTCGCTGCTCCTCTGTCCCTTTGTGCCCTTCCCTGAATTCCCACTGAGCTGAAACGCAAAGACAGCAGTGTGGGAAAGAGACCTGAGCTTCTTCTTTCCAGCAGTGCCCTCAGCCCTGCTCCTGCACAGCATCCCCCCCATCAGCCACACAGGCTGTGCTGTCCCCAAGGGCCGCTGGCCACCCCTCCCCTCCCCT
>VZTH01000746.1:0-32704 GCA_013397815.1 Aleadryas rufinucha
ATGTGGAAGGCAAAGAAGCTGCCGCATTTTGAATTCCTGAAATGGCAAGAAGTAAATCGTGAGCTGAGCCTATGCAATCCATGCTGGCTTCCCTGATGTCAGGGAAAAATCTTCTAAGTCTTGATCTGATTCTGAAACCTAAGAGGCAAAACTTACTACTACCACGAGTTATAGGACTTGCTAAATGGTCTAATGCCATTCATCACATCTTTTCTGATGCCCTGCTTCTAGCTTCTGAGATATATGCTTCTGAGAAAGTGAAAGAAACAAACACTGTTTATTTGACTAATGGAGACAAGGGGGAAATTTTGCCCTTTGCTGGCAACCACTGAATCCATGAATCAAAGGGTTTGATATCTCTATCTTACCGTCAACAAACACCATTAGCACAACATGAGCAATTTCTAAATCTATCACTTTCAGTGATATAGAAGCTTCAGGCTATCTCTTTCTATCTGTGTTTTATTAGCTCACTAAACAGTGTACATCTGTACATCTTCTGAAAGACTTTCAAATTCCAATGCTGGCCACATTTAATAAATTCTCTTAATCCAGCATGTGGCAGCCTAACCTGATACCCTTGGACAGAAATGCTAATTTGGTTATCAGCAGAAAGTATCATGTGGTAAGCTACTGGTACCCCAAGGCACCAGTCTGATACTGTACTGACTTTTAAGGTATTCACTGCTATGGTAAGCCTGGCTCAGTGGTGACAGAGTGCCTAGAAACAACTGCACACTTCAGGAAGGAATGTGAGTAACTTATCCACACTGGCCTTGAAGTTCTAACTTTTTCAGTAATGTTTTAATTGAATGAGAAATTAGTGTGTGATGAAATTAATGGGTTCCAAGGGTGGTCCAAAACATGAAAATCTGTGCATGTTTCCTAAACCCATCCTTTCTAGAACAGTAGATCCTGAATTATCTCATTAGTACAGATCCATCTTTCCAATAACCTTGTACTTAGGTGCTTTCCCCAGTCCAGCTACCAGTTATTGGGGCATGTGTTGTTACAGTCTCCACTGTATTTTAGATCTTCAGATATGCAAAAAAATACCTGGAAAAAAAATCTGCGAATGTTGTGTAAGATAAGCAAATCACACTAAGTATAAGCATAAAACTTCTGGTTTTACTCGTGAAGCTACAATACCCTATCTGTCAGAAAAAAGGGAAAAAAGATAAAGTATTAGTGTTGCTACTAGTTTCATTTTTCGTTTAGTAAGCTACAACAAAATGTAAATTAAAATAATAGACACAATACTACTACTACTACTAAGGGCTAATAGTATTTTTGTACCACTGCAAATCTTGGTTTAGAGCCAATACAATTCAATATTCTAACATGCATTAGCCATGGAAGTGTTAAGAAGCAACAGGAAAAAAATACTGTGAGGTTCATATTGTATAAAAGATATCTTTGAGGAAGTGGTTTGATACACTGCTATAAAGGTAGTTTTGATACCCATGCACTCTGGAGTCCTATGTTAAACTTAGGAATATAAGCTCACATTGCAAATATGAAATAGCACTAAATAATCTTACTTCTTTGGAAAAAACTGCCTTGATTTCAATAACTATAACTTGTGTCTTCATTTTTACTATGGTGCTTTTGTGACTTCATGGGATATGCTGTATATTTAATATTTCCCATAAGACCATTTGGTTTTTTAATTTTTTCTCTTCCTCATTAAGGAATGAGCTGCAGGTAAAACAGCAAACAGGCAGAGGGGTGGTAAATGTCCTCAGATATATGGAATGGCTGTAAAGAATAACTAAAAAGGCTTTAAGCCAAAAATTTGAAAAAAAAAAAAAAAAAAGATTACTGAACAGGTTTATAAACTCACTAGTGACATTGACAAACATAGAATCATAGAATATCCTGTGCTGGAAGGGACCTACAAGGACCATTGACTCCAGCTCCCGGACTTGCACAGGACAATGCCAAGAATCACAGACCATGTGCCCGACAAAGATGATTTCAGAAATGATTGAGCAAGCTCGCTTTCTGTAACGTATGTGGAGAAAATTATGAAAATGTGAGATAACTAGAGCTGTGAGGTAAGAAACTACTGAAAAACTGGGTTATTCTTCCAAGGAAGCACTGTAAAATTGTACCTACTGCCTTTCATTATTCAGTTGCTAACGTACTGGCACATTTTTCTTACTGTCTGGGAAATGATCAAGATTATATAAAACTATTGCTTTCCATTTCTAGACAAACAATGAACTCTCCTTACCCTTAGTAATTTACCTAATTTAATCTCAAATACTTTTTTGTCTTTCCCCACATAAGTTCCTTTGAGGTAAAAAAATTCTGAAATGCAGGGAGACACACTTAGGAGTCTCAGAAAAAATGAAACTCTCTACCACTTGAAAAACTGTTATCCACAAATTTTTGAGACAGGGCCTTTCAGGAACAAATTTTATGATGTAAAAATATCTTTTGCAGTGTGCTGACTTGGAGCATGTCTAGAGCAAAAAGGAGTTCTATTCCTTCCAACTCAGTCAAGATTTATGATGTAGCTCTAATTTTCTCAAAAGAATTTTACTGTTTGTTTAATTACAGTTGAGGGAGGGTTCTAAAGAAGAGAATTTAAATGGAAATATTTCCTAATGTTGGAAAAATTACCAGCAGAATTCCTGGAAAGGAAGTTTTTCTTCCCGCAACTTTTGTTGATACCTGAATTACTCTGTTATTATATACTTAATTAAAAATAGAATACACACAGATGATTTAGCCATCTATTGAAATACATTTTCAAGTGTTAATCACCCAGTTACCAATAGACTAAATAGGAAGAATCATGAGATTGTAACTTTCATTGAAATCCATTTTTACATGCTAGGGATTTTGTCTGTGTCTTCCTCAGGAGTCACAAATCATAAATATTTATGACTTGCTGAAGAGAGTGGAAAGGAGGATAAGATAAAATATCAGTATATTGAAAAGGTAGCCTAACTTAAAAAAGAAACCTTGAAACAGCACACTAGCAAACCGTGAAGAACAGTAGTAATTTTGTCCCCAACTTGGTCCTTAGAAGACACCATCTCTATCATAGGAGGTTCTTTTTGCAGGGAACATTTAAGGGGTTTAAAAAATACTTTTTTTTCCCCCCAGCAAATATAGTAAAACTAACTGAAGAGAAACATAAACTTTAGGCAAACATGACACTGTTAAGCTGAACTTATTAAGTGGTCCAAGTGACTACCTGTATCAGGAAAAATCTTTACATTCTCCCTGCACGAATGCACCTGCAGTAACTGAGTACTGCTCTATACACCTCTCCAATGACTTGATGTTGTAGAATCTAGGAAAACTGCAACACTTGCTGCAGCCAGTCTCAGTGTCAGGCTCTGGGCAGCGGCTTGGCACCAACGTGAAGTTGCTTCACCTCAGGCAATTTGCTTATACATGGTGCTGGATGGCCAAGTAATGATATTCCACCAATTATTACTACTGAGGGCTTCTCCAGGCAGATGTCAACACAAGCTGCCAATCAAATCAGTCCATAATGATATCCCAGTATATGTTTCCAAAATGCTAAGGCATCATTCTCTAGCCACTGTGGCCACCATCTAGGCTCACCATAGTCTGTTCTTTCTTTTCTTGCCCTGTTGGACCTGGTTTATCATACCCAGAGGTTGTGTCTATTTTTCTCTCCGCCATAGCTCATTACACTCTAAACACATGAGGAAGGCGAGTACACATGACAGGAGCTCTTACCTATTCAGACCTAAATTTGAATGCCATCCTGAGAAAAAGGCAGTGAAGTTATCACAGGTGCTCTTTTGAAGCATTTCAGCACAAGAATTTGGACTCTCCTTGGTTGTGTCCTCCAGGGTGACAGCATAAACTTAATTCTCTGCCTTCCATAATTAATAGGAATACTTTGTTCTGCAAACAGTGCCCTGGGGGAAAAAAACACAAACTGAACACCAAAAAACAAAACCTGCATGTCCCATTAATAATACCCATAATATCACCTGGATAAAATACTCTTCATCCAAAACACCAATTTCAGTCACTTCTTTATAAAGTGACTTAACAAAGTCACTTGTTACTTTGTAATCTTAACAAAACAGGATAGAGGAACACACTTTAGAAAAGGAAATTCTACCTTTTCCAGTTGAAATTTATACAGAGATGCTGAACTCATTACAAAAGCTATGAGGCTTGTGTTCCCAAGGCTGGGGCCTACAGTTGCTCTGGACCTCTGGCTCTGCTGGGTCCACCTCAGCCTGGCCCTGGACACCATCTGCTGAAGTGCAACAGCATTATCAGGAGCATACTGGTAAAACATTTGCTCAACTAGATTTTGCTTCTCTTTTGTTGTTCATTAGGTTTTAGTAGGAAGAATCACTTGTCTTGGGCAGGAACTCAAAACCGGTTAAAACATCCAGTGCTATAAAACACTGGGGAAAAGTAACAGTAGAGCTTTGCTTTGTCCTGACCCTAGCAAAAAAACATTACAGTCTCAATCAGGTCACCCAGGGGTGGACCAGAAGCTGCCAGAAAAGTGTCTTTTGTTTCAGATTTTTAAATTGAAGTCTGTAGGAGAGGATACTGCGAACTGGATAGTTTTACCTTATTGTGTTTAAATGTTTATTATTTGTTTATATACAATTAGAAGATAAAACATTCTCTAGACATAAGGATATTGTGTGCTTTGCACTGCGTTACTTTCTGTTTGTTAGGCTGTGACATGAACACAAACACTTTGCGTGGTATTGCTACAGGGTGAAGGTTGTCCTTCTTTGTCCCTCTGGCTGATTGTTGTTGATTGGCCTGTACCTGTGTTATTCCAGGATGTAAGATTTTGCAACTAATACCCAGACAAAGTTCATTAGAGACAGACAGTAAATTCTGGATTAAGCAAACACAAGGACTGTAGGGATATTTCACTTCCACAGATAGACAACAGCTGAAGATTGCTCAGGAAATTACAGATGTTTTGCAGGAATGAGGAGGAATCATAGAATTGGAGTTCAAGGAGCATTTAGAGAAGCATATGGGCAATGGTCTTAGGCACAGGGCAGGATACTTGGGGCTGACCTATAGAGAACCAGGAGTTAGACTTTGATGATACTTGTGGGTCCCTTTCAACCCAGAATATTCTATGGTTCTGTGTCTCCTCTATCTCTTGAAAAATGAGGATATTCCAAAAGTCTGCTGTAGTTGCAATATTTAGAAAAGGAGAGAAGAAATATACCCCAAGAAACTGTATATCAATTAGATTGAGTTGATTCTTACAGAAAATGAGACTTAATGAAACTGATTCTCTGGTATCAATCCTCAGTTCAACATATCTAATTTTTTGAAGTCTATAGGTGAAAGTTCTTTGAGACCAACAGAGTTCTCTTGTTCTTTACCAAGAAAAATAGAAACCCATATCTGAATGTGTATGCAGAGGAGAGGTGATAGGGATGTTGAATTTTTCAAGAAGAAACAAATTTCTTGCTGCCACTTGTTGAACAAAGATATTTAGCTAAGCAAGTGAATCTTCATCTACATTTCTGAGGAAAAATAAAATTTCTAATTAATGCTAAAATAGGAGAAAGGGTCACCCTAACCAAACAACAGCCTGGAATGCCTTGGCTGGAATCTAAGTGGGCTGTTTTCCCCACTGGAGATTGGCATATTCTGTGTAAGGTATATGCATATTGCTAACACCCAGTTCTAAAGCAGCTTGCAGAAAGATTCAGCTTTGTGTTGGACAAGAATTTTCAAATTTCTTTGGTTAATGTGGTGAAGAGATACAAAGTAGTCAAAGAGTAGGAGCTTTCCTGTTTAACATAAACCAAGAAATTGTTTATGAGGTTGTTAAGGCGCTATTACTAAGGGATGCTTCTGCCCAAATTAAGGTGCAAATGAGTTCATATGCTGCGGTCAATACAGATTTTATTTAACAATGAATGTGAGGCAGAAAAATTAAAAACAGAGGGAAGAGAGAGAGGTCTCCTTTATTTTCTTGACAGGAACATGCAAAAGAGTAGAAATTATTGTCAGTCATCTAACTAATTATATCAATTAATTGCTGGTGTGAATTGATTGCTGATGATTGGTGAGACAATAATTTACGAGTGAGACCAAATACTCTTGCAGAATTTCCTACAATTAAGAGATAGTAAGACAACATATTTCCAACACAGTCATATGCAGTGTAGTGCAATGTGAACCAAGAATGCAAGCATTCTATCGTTCATGAGAAAATATCTAAAAAAAAATGGTGAGGATGTCAGAGGTAGCTTTCTCATCCTGAACCCTGTACATGATTATGAAAATAAAGAGAAAACTATTTCCTTGATCCTTTGAAAAGAGGTATAAACCTGATCTTATCCCCATAAATGGCATTGTCAAAACCATAAAGAAATTGTCTCTCTGGTACTTCTTTTTGCTTTTAAAGAATACTCAGAAATGTCAAGGTGAAAAAGAAAGCTCACCCCAGTGACACAGAAGCTGTAAAACAAGTCTGAAAAGAGAGTAGAACGATATATTCTCTAAATAAACATAAGGGAAAGACACTCATTAAATACATGATCATTTCCAAGAGTGTGAAGTTGGAATTTAGACCACTGCAGCCTTAAAATAAAGTCTTTTTCATGAATTTTGGTTGCTCTTAATCTCTGTTCCTGCTAGTGTCTGGCTTTGATGATTCATGTGCTGTTGTATCTCCTGGTTCACTGTTGGCAAACAGGACTCAGAAGCTTCCACTGTTTGTTCCTGTTCCCGAATTTTTGAAGAACTAAAGCCACTTATGTTTTTTCCAGCATGAAGGTTGGCTTGATGCTGAGTTTTATCTTCAAGCTTTGGTGTTTCTTTTTGTGTGGTAAAGCATTAGGAAACACGACTTGTTTAACAGTCATCAGACAATTATTCAGTGAAATCAACAGTCTAGAAACTTCAGTCCAGGAATTCAAACTATAATTCTGCTCTTTATTCTCTACACTATTACCTAATGCACTTTGCTGTGCCATTCCATAATGCATATAATTTTCTGCCAAGAAAGTATTAATAATTCCATATGACCATGTTCTAAGCACAGAACTCAGCTCCTGTTAGATGTTGTATCCTGCAGAGTACCNTGTGGTGCGTGCCCCGCATCGCCAATAAAGACAAGCAGGACATGCTAAGGGGTGGTTCCTCCTGCCTCCTTCATCGTTTGACGCTGCTGGATGCGTGAGCGTGCCCGTGTGCCGACAGCACCGGGCTGGGTGAGTGGCCACTCTCTCGTCTGGCCCCATGAGCTGAGGTAACTTCCCCCTGGAGGGAGACTTCTGTGAGAGTGGTGGCTATCTCGTCATAGCTACGCTCCGAGCAGCGTTAGTTAGTAGTTGTGGTATATGTCCAGTTCATACCAGTTCGTTCTGTGTGTCCTTTGGAAGATGTTTTGGGACATTTTTATACCAGAGTAACCAGATGTTCTCATTCATCTTTGGAAGTACAAACAACTTGCTCATTGGTCGTTTATCTTGCTGCTTAGGAGACATATACTCAAGTTCTTATTTCTTCTTTTGCAAATCTGTATCAGACATCATCCTTTTAAGCCTGTTTAGCTTTGCCTTTGCCTACATCTAGGAGGATAGTTCAATATTAAAACAGTTTTTTCACATGGGTGTGCTTCTGTTAGGAGATTTACATGTTCACTAGATAGAGCTTGACTCTGCCCTTGTATGTCTGCCTTAAACTCAAAAATGGGTCTTTATTTACCTAGATGAAATAATTTAAATTGCGCCAATAAAAGCAAAATAATTTTAATGTGAGAGATAGGAAGCCCCTACTGAAAATATCCCAAAACTCAATGTTTTGCTGAATCTTCTGGAAAGTAGGGACCCAGGATCTCAAATTACCTTTGGCAGAGGAAGAATTTTAACTTAGGCCCTCTATGTCCTAGCTTGTTTTTCTAATTACTTTACTAGTAGCATGTGGAAAATGGGCCAAAATATCTTCTGATGGGCTTGACCTGGATCACTTCAAGGCTGTTGCTGCCTGTGGATGAATTCTGAGGAAGTACTCATCACTTTTATTTAGATTTTTTTAACTAGTCAAATTGGACTGTTCTCTGCTTACAATATTATTTTTATGTGTGCTTGAGTGTATTTTGCCCTTCTGTGCACTACTGTGATAGCTAAGGAAAATGAGAACACACTCCCTGTAGTACCAGCTTTTCTCTCTCTCTCTCTGGCATAGCTCATAGCCTTGGTTTCCTGCCAAAAAAAACCAGGACAATTTGATTTCCTGGAAACTACAACAATTCAAGTTTGGAGTCCTGGTAGAAACTAACTAGGTGAAACTCAAGGACCTTAGGTGGCAGGTGAACAGACTAAACACTCCAGTGTCTGGAGCAAATGAAAGGTCACATGCAATGTGTCACACAGACAGTTCTGAAAGGTTTTCTTCTCTCTCTTGGAACACAGTAAAAGGATATTCAGTGGCACTAAAAGTTAACAAACACCATGAATACTTTGAAAAATATCCATTTTGCAGGAAAGTAGGGATCCCAATAGATTTGATTTAAAAATGGATAGATGATAATATACTTGTGGGATATTCTGCACTATGTACTAAACTGAATCTCCATTAGAGCAGTGAGGGTCTTGAGTGCATGAACAGGCCTTAATGGACCTGACCTGCCTCACCTGGGGTCTTTGTGCACTGGAGTCTCACATCCATGGCCTGAGGAGTCCTTTTTCAGTTCAGCATTTTGCCTTGAGTCCCTGCCTGAGATACCTTATCAGAATGCCAGTTTCCAGTCCACTCGCAGCCTATGCTCACCCCTGTTTATGGTCCCTCTTGATCCAGATTCTGACATGTCTGGATTTCTTCTTTTATGAAAGCACATATAACTGAATTGATAGCAACAGCAAATCCGTGTCACTTAAAGTTAGCACTCTGGAAAGATCAGAAAGGGCTCACTATTCATGAGTTACCAAAGACAACGTGGATTTCCCTAAAAATGGGTATGGAAGACATATTTCAGCTAATGAGGTTTAGATGGAAAGTGTAACCAAAGATCCACTACCTTGCTTTCTATAAAACTTGCATAGAAATATTAAACACTGTAAGATCTCACTCTTTTCAAATTATTTTTTTAATGATGCGTTTAATCAGGAGCTCCTGATGGTTTCCTTGCAAAGAATATTGACAGATTTACAACTGCACTGTAGATGTAAGAAGACCTGAAAGGTTATGGTGAAAGGGTGGAATGGGAAGAAAGAAAGAAGAAAAATATAGGATGGTCCTTGCTTAAAGGAAGAAAGACAATCAAAAGCACAAGAGACTTGAACTTCTTATGATGCGTGAGACTTAATTTAGACAGACCTGAATTCATGTAAACAAAACTAACTTCTAGGAAAACCCTGCCATGAGCTAGTATTTTCAATCACTGTATCTCCTAGCAAGTCTTAATTCACTCTATTCTTGCTTTTTATAACATCACAGAAAAATAATGAAAGCCCCCTGTAGACTGACTATTGTTACACGTCATGCCTCAAGTAACTTACATTCTTTAATCCAATTACTTTTGTGCCTTTTTTTTAAAATTACTATTATTCTTTTGTGACTATGAAGGTGCTTAAATTAAAGTAAAATTAAGTGTTCTCATTCTCTTTCAGAAAACTTCTCATTTCTAGCTTCTGGTGAAGCTGTAATTCCTAGATTTATTACTGCACAATTGGAATCCATTTATAAATTGCCATTACAGACAGCTTTATGAAATTTTCTAAATAAGGCACAATTCACAGTATCCCCTGGACAGCTTCTAAATTTACAATAAAATGTTGTCAAAAATTTAATGTGCATTTTTACCTCAAATTTTCAGAAAGAACATTGGAGAGTAACGTGCATTTTTACCCCAAATTTTCAGAAAAAACATTGAAGAATATGAAATTTGATTATGTCTTCTTTGATATATTTGGTAGCTAGTATGAGTTTCATAAAGCTTCTGTATTCACCCAGAACTATCATTGCATTAAATTAAAAACCAAAATTTGAGAAAGAGAGCTCTCATGTTTTCCAAGTGGATCTGTGTGATGATTTAATATAAATTATTTCCTAAAATACATTAAAACAAAGCTTTTAACAAATCTTTTGGGGTAAAAAATAATCAAATTAACTTATTGATTTTAACAGCATCAAGTTTTCATGTCCCTTTCCATTAAAAATCAATTATGTCTTTCATTCTATGTTACAGAATTGATTCTTTGGTAACTAATATTCTTAAATTTGTCTGTCTAATGCTACTTTTAAAGCACAGACAAAGGACAAGATGAGGTGATAGTTTTATTTTTCTTGAAGCTCCAACATGTCAAAATATGATTTCAGATAACAACTGAAATGGAAGATAAACTGAAGTAATTGTCCACATGGCAATTCTGTAAAGTGTTGGTTATAAACCACATTATTAAAATATTTCCACGGCAAAAGCATGAACTGTACCTTTTTCCCATTTATTAGCTACTCTCAAGATCCCCAAATACAATTTTACTTTTTTAGCTTATTTTCTAATGTATTGCATGCATCAAAAATATCTGTGCAGAGGGTTACAGATTCACAAAAACACCTTTCCCCTTCACTTCCGAGAGCAGAGATAGTAAATGGTGATTCAAAATTTTAACTATGCTGACATAATTATAAAAATGGTTCTCTCTCATCTTAAACAAACCTGTTAGGCAAATAATTTCAAATTATTAAATATTAATTATTTATAACTTATTTACAGCATCTCCAAAATCGAAAATATTTCTACTGTTTTCTTCCACTTGAGGTCAGGAATCTGAAGGGGAAGATAATTCTTCCTTATGACCCCCCCCAGCATGTGAATATTGGAACAGCTTTATTGTAGACCGAGGCAGGCGGGGACGTAAAAGCAGACCTTTGGGAGCCCAAAGCAAGATTTAGACTTGAGTTCAGAGTCTGTTAGTCCATCTGATGCAGAGGGAATGTTCAAAATCAAGTCCTTGTGTTGTTGGAAAGGAGTGAATTTTGCTATATGCACCTCAAGGACTACTGGCAGCTGTTTCAACCCGATAGCCTGGGCCACTCTCATATGAATGTAGGAGATAATGTCTCTATTTCTTCCCCATGCAAAAGCAGCCTGGCATTTAATTTATCTTACACAACAGTACTGTATTTCCTATTGGCAGGTCTATCTTGTCCTAATTTTGACTGACTTGGGATACTGCTGATTCAATGCAAGCCAAGAAGTGGCTCATATCAAGTATAGGTAACTGACCATAGAGAACTTATAAACACCTAAGATAATAATCCTCTAAACAGCATATCATAAGTGAAGAGACACCATGATTATGTATCTCAGGTGGGGCAAGAGAAAAATGGCAGTATTTCCATAAGCAAAATTAACTTGGGACAAAGATATTTTAATATCTAAGTCTGCAAATGATCAGTAATAGTACTGTATATAAAGAAGTTAGGTGACTAGTTTTATGATATACTCAAGCAGAGTATATTTGAGAATATCTAGCTTTTCAGTGTCCAACATTATTTGCACACATCAAAAATGAGGGAGTGCAATGAGAAAACAGATTAAAAAATTGGTATTTAGAAATTCTATTAAAGAAGATTTTGGGTTATTTGTGGGGTTTTTTGCTTACTACAATGAGCAGCAGTTTTGACACTACCTCTAGTGACTTATTTTAGTCATTACAGTAATATACTAGCAGTTCCTTTTGATTTATGGACAAATACCACATGAAATACAGTCCCACAGTATTTCAGAGACACATAGGAGCAAAAGAATGTTGAAAACAAAGTCTCTTATACACACCTGAAATTCTTATTCCCCTCTCTGCTTCCCCTACCAACTTGATAGGACACCTGGAAATTGAACTTAAGCATAAACTCCAACTATTAAATTGATCTAATCTCTTCCCCAGATTTTAATCATAAAGCCAAATAATATTCTACTGACTTCACTGACTTCCTTTTGTAGTTTGAGCTTTACTTTCACTGGATTTCACTAAAAATTTCCACATAATAAAAATCTATATTATTTTGGTAGTGTCAAAATAATGATGTATAAATAATCCTTTTCCTTTTTCCATATGTTGATTCATTTTTCTTGTGGAATATATCTTTTCATAAGTTCTCACAAGAGATAGATCTTTAGCGGTGTTACTTATTTGTAATCAGTGTGGTCAAGATTATATGATTTTTTTTTTCTTTTAAATATTGGGTACTACAGAAGAGAAATTATGGGATGATTAAAAAAAATTAAAACAACAGTAAAGAAACATTTTTCACTGAAGTGATCAGCCTGCCATTAGAAAATGTAATAATGTAAAAATCTTACTTTTGCTCTCTCTCTTTTTATTAAAATCCACTGTGTTCTGGTTTTATTATTATGATTTTTCCTGTAAAATTTATTTATAAATGTAAACAATTGTTTGTCTATAAATGGACCAGCAAAATTGTACACACTGCATTTTCATTTAAAATGTTAATGAATGGCACAAAAGCTTACATTCTTTTCTCATAAGATTCATTTTTATATGATCAGAATCTCAAGAATGAGAGGAGAAAATTCATGCATCATTTGCTTTTCATTAGGAACATTCAAAACTTACCAAGCTCTTTTCTTGTAAACTCTAATTTGCATGATTATGTTTAAGCTCTGCTGTCCTAGATCAATGAAAAAACTAATCAAAAATTTTTGTATTTCTTGCCTCAAAAGGAAACACTGTCCACTTTCCTGGAGAACTGTCTGTTTCCTTGCTATTTACTGTGGTGTTGCCCCCTGTTACTAGGAAAGAAAGAAGCTGTTACTAGGAACAACCAGAGCCAGCATGAACTAAGACTTAGAGGATACTACACTCAGAATGATGTAAAAGTCAGGGTAAGAATGCAATGATAGTCAAAGGATGTTATAATTCTTGCTAAAAGTTTCTGTCAAAGAAATCTGTCAGTGCAACAACCTAAATATGGGCTCATATTTCATTCATATTATTTCAAGGTAAAGTAAAAATTGGATAGATAGCTCTTCCTTTACACTGAATGTATGAATTTTAACTATTTAAACTTGTAAGTAGATAGGAAATAATTACAGATTTTTTTTCATGAACAGAATAACTCACATGTACCTGTCCATAAAAAAAAGACACGTTGTGCTTTACTACGGTTTCTCAACCTACCTATAAAAATTTCATGGTGAACAGAAAAAAATCCTAGTGACTGAAATATTTTCAAATTCAGCTTCTCCAAATCAGATTAAAATTCTGAAACTGACGTAAAAAAAAAAAAATCACCATTTTGATAAGAAGAGAGTCACATCTATGATGTAAAGGATTGGCAAATTGCTAAGGAATTCAGAAAAGGAGCTAGAAATAAAACTCATGTGACTACAAAAGCTATTTGATTCTCTTTGGACTTGCTAGAAATTCATTCAAAAGGTATTTTCATGGCTACAAAAAAAAATCTTGACCTTTTATTGGACTTCCTTTCTCAGATTTTGCAAGATGTAATTCCAACACCTCAATAAAGCAAACATCTAGATAATGTATAAGAACCCCCCCAAACCTGCAGCAATTAACATGCAGAATGATACTATTGCAGAATGCACGAATATTAAACCTTACCTATATTGTCATAGGTTTTCTATTTGCCTTCTTGTAAGTAGTTTCATACATGTATCTTCCTTTCATTAAAGCTTCCTGTGAATTTATAATTTCATAAATTATACCAAAAAACAGATGACAGAAAATGAAAAACACTAAAAAACCCAAAGTATATGAAAAGCACTTGGAAAAATATTAGTCAGTATAGATCTCTCAGGAACTGTTTTTGACAAACAAGTTTAATTCATTTTTGACATTGTAACTGGCTTTGTATGTTGAAGAGGTGTAAGGGAAGTCCAGTCTTGTCTTGAGTACAACTTTTGATACTCGGGTAAAAAAGTTCAAGAGCCATTTAAGAAAAAACTGCAGTGCAGGTACAGAGCTCTTTGGAACCATATTGAAAGATTTACTGGAGGTTCAGAAAAACTGAAGTATTTATGGGTTCATTCTTAGTCTGGTAATGGCTGATTTCTTAAATAATCTGGCCAATGGAATAGAGACTGCAGGACTAAATTTGGGTTATATCAAACCTCAGAACAGTTTGGATGGGCTGAAACAGAAGGTTAGAAATCCTTAAAAAAGGATTAAGTTTTAAAAGTCTTAAAAAGTCTTAACAGTCTTAAAAAAAATATATCAGAGATAAGGTTCAAAGCAAACAAAGAAACAAACAAAACAACAAACAAACTCCCTTTTTTCACTTAGGACAGCTACACAATACAAATGGAGGAATACTAAACTGTACTTAGACTACAAAGTAAATTAACAACTGTGTAGGAGTTCTACAGAAAGGTTTCTGAGAGCTAAGTGTGAATAAAACCACCATAATCCTTAAAACAGTAGTACACTTCAGTAGCATTTTGTTGCATGAATAGGAGAACAGGCTGTAATATGTACTAATATTATCCTTCTGCTGTACTCAACATCACTTAAGTTTATCCTGGAACATTGTTTAATGACAAAGTTCAGGAAGATGGGGATAGATATGGAGAGACTCTTGAGAAGGAGAAAGGGAAGACTGAATCATTTTTTCAGCAAAGTTTTGCCATGCAAAATGGAGTAGGGATATTTTTTATGGGGTTTGGGGTTTTTTCCATTTTCTGTGAGGTATAGCACAAGAAAAAATGGACATAAATTGCAGCCAGGATGTCAGGTTAGACACTAGAGAAATTTTTCTATCACTAACGATAGCAAGAAATATAATAGATTGCCTGGGGAGGCTGTGGATTTCTCTGTCATTAAAGCCCTTTAGAACAGATGGTGAGTATCTGACAGAAGTGAGGCAGTAATGCCTAATTCTCTCTTGGGACAGAAGGATGGATTAAATGACCCCTTAAGGTTCTCTCAGCTTCTTCTGCCCGTTTTTTCTTTTCAAGTCTAAAATATTTTACAGTATATTAAATTTTCGTATGCACTTGGATTACTGAAACTGTTCTGTACAATCTCTAGGTTACTTGCCAGTACTCCCTCACCACAGAGTGTTCTCCTCTCCCTGAAGACAAATTGGACACATGTTTTCCCCAATGGTATTGGATAGACTGAGGCATGTATGTGTGACTATGTCAATTCAACTAACACTTCTCTATCAAACAACATTTGGCACATTGGGCCCAAGGAAGGGAAGAATGCACACTTGATTTTGGAAAGCATGCTGTAAGTAAGAGCTCAAAAGTTTATGGTGTTTCAGAAAGTGCACCAGTGTTCTAATCCAACATAAAATGTTTGTAGGTACTGCAGTTATTTCAGTTGACTTTCCAAGGTGAGAAGTGTTTGTCTACCTTTTTTCCCAGGAGTTGTTTGCTGTCATATTCTTATTAAGCCAAAGTAGAAAAGAATGAGTCTCCAAATACCAGAGCAATACCCACTTAAATAGGAATTCAGCTAATGTATTCAAATTGAAAAATGGATTTGGAAGTAAAGGTAAGCTTTGGAGACAGAACAGTGTATTTCGCATTAATGGACATTGAGTGAACATTTAAGCAATTAATATTTCATCTTCTATGTTTGATGAACTATGTTCAGATTTTTCTTGTTAATATACTTCTTTCCTGATGCTTAACTCAAAATCTCCAAATGAAATTTTGAGTTCATATGTCACTTTTCAAGGGAAACTTTGTGAAACATGAGCTTTGTTAAATCTCTTTATATTTTTTTTTTATTGCCATGGGATAGGGAAATTTCAAATTGCAATGTCTTAATATTGCAATGCTTTACTGTTCACTGTTTCAGTTGGCAGAGAAAAACCAAAAATAAAAATAATAAAAGAAGTAATATTCTAGGTAAAATTCATTGTAGCTTCTGGTAAGCAAACAGAGTAACTGGGCTAAGCTTGCTTATGATTAAAAAGTCTCAGAGACCAAGTGTAGTTCTGAGTACTACAACCATCTTCCTTTTGAAGTTTTACTTTATAAATAATTAACATGTCACTCAAAACTATTCAAATTAGACATAGAGCAGCTTTTATCTTCTTTTTTCTCTATATAGCTTATAGTTTTTCTTTTTTTACAAGTAATAAAGTATTTTATTAACATTTTAGTATTTCTGAGTTCTAATTTTTCTTAAAGTTCTCAATAGAAACACAAAATATGCTATTTAATTTTCAAGATAAAGATAATTAAGTATAATTTGACTGCACATAATCAGAAGCCCAGTATATAATTCTGCTGGGAAAAAAAAAGCTGGTTATTTTGAATAGCAAAGAAAAAGTTTGTTCCAGAGCCTTCTTTGTTGTATAAGAGCAAATATATCCACTCTGTTAGATATTCTTTAATACTGTTTTATTGATACATTTCAATTTAATATTCTACATACAGCCACAGATTCAATAATGTTATATGGATCATGATTAACAAGTCATAAAAAGAATGAATACTGAGACATCGTCTGGGCTGCCCTGCATTCCCCTTTATTGGCATCTTCTCTCTGTCCCAAAATTCAGTGAGTGTATGGAACACAGTGAATAATCTATTTCTAAAACACTGTTACTTATTTCAAGGGAAAACCTAACCAGAGTGCGGGCACATGACTGAGGGTAAAAAGATAATGGTACAGAAGTTACAGGGAAAAACGAGGTTGCTACTCCCCATATGGAATGCAGTCAGCATGTCCGACCTCCCCCACACAATACAATCCAAGGGGGACTTGGATGGAGCAGAGTGGAGCCACCATGCCCAGGCTCTGCCAAAACCCTTGCAGAGGAGAGAACTCACTGGTACCTTCCAGCTGATAAACCACTCAGCAGTGAAAACCAAGGCAGATAAAGATGTCCTGTTGTTGCATCAGCAACAGCAGCAAAATCTTGGACTGACTCATGTCCCCATCCAAAGGTTATCTCAGGTGCTATCCTGAGGTATCCACCCCCAAGATACGACCACCACTCACTAGTAAGGTGTATGACTGAAGTCACCCAAGCTTCACCCAAATGTAAAGAAATAGTGTAAAAGTAACCTAAGAATGGGGAGAAGTGGGGGAAGACTTCAGCATAATTTCTGGGATCAGTTGAGGGGCTGAACCTGTCTTGTCCCCCTTAGAGATGCCTTTTGGGTAAAGAACTGTGTTCTCTGCATGCCAAGTGGTCATCTCAAGCCAGCTTTTACAGGGGATTAGAGCTTGTTAGTGTATTTCTTTAAAATAGTATCACTTTTAATATACTTTTGTAGTCAGGTGCTATCACTGGCAATTCTTGAACCTTAAATTCTCACAACTTCACTAATTAAGAGTGTTATTCTGTAAACTGCTAATGTGAGTCCTTCAAGGGTGCTGGCAGTCACTGTCAGTGGGTAAAGGTGTGGAGACACAGGAGGGGTTTCTCTGTTTGGTGTGTGTGACCCTGACTAAGACATCTGAACCGCCCTCCGATCCAGTGGGACTGCTGAGTGAAGGGTCCCCATAATGGGATACTGACAGACTGGTCGGGCACAAGGGTCTTGGCTTTCCTGGGGTGCTGACAGACAGATCAAACACAAAGGGCTTGAGCAAATCTCTCCTTTTCCTGACACAGAGCCTAACAGAATAAAATATCAGGTAATTAAGGAGCAGGAAATGCAAATGACAGAAGATTTTTATAAATCAGTAATATACATTTTTGTGTTAGAAAAAGGAAGTGTGATCTTTCTACATAACATTCAAAATTGTATTTTCAAATTCTTGCGCCTAAATGGCACCATTAAAGAGATCAGTGTGAAGAATATCATACTACTATATAGAGTGCATTTGCATCAAATAAATGTGCATATAGAAATTCCCATTACAAGAGTAAAAAAAATAAAGATCCACATCTGTAACAAATAGTAAGTAAGAATACCTATTTATAGATAGGGCTTTAATCAAGTCACTAATTATCCAAGTGAAATACATTTGTAGCCATAAGCGCTGAGGGGAGAACACAGGATGAAAGAGATTAATAACTGAGGTATGGCAAATTATACAGGACTTGCCAGCCCATAGGAAATGGAAGATGGAAAACTATTTATTTTGTTAGGTGCTAGATCCAGGTTTCTGCCATGGGAGTCTCCCCAGCCCTTCCTGAACTATACGCACACAGGGGTGGGAAAAGTATTTTTTTCTGTGGCCTTGTCTCCTCCTCTTGTAACTTATCTATTGGCCTTGTGGGTTCTCTGGAAGAAATTTTTTGATCCTCGGGACCTTGGCAAATTTTGTCACAATTTTATTTAAAGTTTTAATCAGCCTTGTTTTAATATTTCAGCTACCATAAAATGTAGCTGCTCTCCAAGAATTTAGATCGACACTTGTATTTATGTCCTTGTCTACCTTAATCTTGTTTGCATTTTCATTATATCTGTACTACAGTGCAGCTACAATTCCATCGTAGCTACACTGCAATTATCAGTCCAAATACTCTTGAAATACACAGAGGACTCCATATTTCCAGGTTCCAATTACAGCAGTGAAATCTCAGTGATCAAGCTTTCTTCAGTTCATGCAAGCACTTTCTATCGGTCTTGACAGGCCTGGGTGAAATGTACCCCGAGAAATCTGAGAGTGCTGACTTTGCCAGGTTTGATCTTCTGTTGTGGTCACAAATACAGCATGGAGACAAATCTGTCTAACTCTTCACTGCAATGTACCTTATCCACAGTGTTAGATTAAATTAACCATACTTGTAACTAAATAATTTTCCAAAAGGCTTAGTACTGCAGTGAGACCACGGTGAACTATTGTTATGTTATGTTTGTCTCCAGCCTTTGCTATCATAATCTGGACAAGTGAATATCCCTATTTAGCCTAGAGGAAATTTTATATCAAAGTACCTAGCAGGAACAAGATGACCTCTGTACATCACACACTGTGAAATGCCATCTGATATCCTGAGCAGGGGTAATTTTTCAAGTGGCAAGTCTCATTTAGCAGAGGAGTTTTCAGGAGTTTACAGGACTTTTTGAGAGCATCTACTTTTGCAGAATTATAGAATGATAGAATGGTTTAGGCTGGAAGGGACCTTAAAGATAATTTCTTTCCAATCCCTCTGCCATGGGCAGGAGCACCTTCCACTAGACCAGATTGCTCCAAGTCCCATTCAACCTGGCCTTGAACACTTTCAGGGATGGGGTGTCCACAATTTCTCTGGGCAGCTTGTTCCAATTCCTCAGTAATTTCTTCCTAGTCTGTGGAGGGCTGCCAGCCTCTGGCGCTGGAGCCCTCTGCACTCCCTTGGAGGAGAGATGCCTGAGGGCCAAATCTTCTCAGAGATAAGAACCTTCCTCAAGGTCACAGTGACCAAAAGTTGCACCAACATGCCTTGCTACTTTTTGTGGTAATAGTCTGTACCCTGTTGGCTAACTGGTGTCCACCCCACCCCTGCCTTCCCTACATAAATTCCCTGTGTGTACCCCTGATCTCAGGAGAGCCTGGCCTCTGGTTCCCTTCACAGGGATGGCTGAATAAAGCTTACCTGTGNGGAAGTGTGATCTTTCTACATAACATTCAAAATTGTATTTTCAAATTCTTGCGCCTAAATGGCACCATTAAAGAGATCAGTGTGAAGAATATCATACTATATAGAGTGCATTTGCATCAAATAAATGTGCATATAGAAATTCCCATTACAAGAGTAAAAAAAATAAAGATCCACATCTGTAACAAATAGTAAGTAAGAATACCTATTTATAGATAGGGCTTTAATCAAGTCACTAATTATCCAAGTGAAATACATTTGTAGCCATAAGCGCTGAGGGGAGAACACAGGATGAAAGAGATTAATAACTGAGGTATGGCAAATTATACAGGACTTGCCAGCCCATAGGAAATGGAAGATGGAAAACTATTTATTTTGTTAGGTGCTAGATCCAGGTTTCTGCCATGGGAGTCTCCCCAGCCCTTCCTGAACTATACGCACACAGGGGTGGGAAAAGTATTTTTTTCTGTGGCCTTGTCTCCTCCTCTTGTAACTTATCTATTGGCCTTGTGGGTTCTCTGGAAGAAATTTTTTGATCCTCGGGACCTTGGCAAATTTTGTCACAATTTTATTTAAAGTTTTAATCAGCCTTGTTTTAATATTTCAGCTACCATAAAATGTAGCTGCTCTCCAAGAATTTAGATCGACACTTGTATTTATGTCCTTGTCTACCTTAATCTTGTTTGCATTTTCATTATATCTGTACTACAGTGCAGCTACAATTCCATCGTAGCTACACTGCAATTATCAGTCCAAATACTCTTGAAATACACAGAGGACTCCATATTTCCAGGTTCCAATTACAGCAGTGAAATCTCAGTGATCAAGCTTTCTTCAGTTCATGCAAGCACTTTCTATCGGTCTTGACAGGCCTGGGTGAAATGTACCCCGAGAAATCTGAGAGTGCTGACTTTGCCAGGTTTGATCTTCTGTTGTGGTCACAAATACAGCATGGAGACAAATCTGTCTAACTCTTCACTGCAATGTACCTTATCCACAGTGTTAGATTAAATTAACCATACTTGTAACTAAATAATTTTCCAAAAGGCTTAGTACTGCAGTGAGACCACGGTGAACTATTGTTATGTTATGTTTGTCTCCAGCCTTTGCTATCATAATCTGGACAAGTGAATATCCCTATTTAGCCTAGAGGAAATTTTATATCAAAGTACCTAGCAGGAACAAGATGACCTCTGTACATCACACACTGTGAAATGCCATCTGATATCCTGAGCAGGGGTAATTTTTCAAGTGGCAAGTCTCATTTAGCAGAGGAGTTTTCAGGAGTTTACAGGACTTTTTGAGAGCATCTACTTTTGCAGAATTATAGAATGATAGAATGGTTTAGGCTGGAAGGGACCTTAAAGATAATTTCTTTCCAATCCCTCTGCCATGGGCAGGAGCACCTTCCACTAGACCAGATTGCTCCAAGTCCCATTCAACCTGGCCTTGAACACTTTCAGGGATGGGGTGTCCACAATTTCTCTGGGCAGCTTGTTCCAATTCCTCAGTAATTTCTTCCTAGTCTGTGGAGGGCTGCCAGCCTCTGGCGCTGGAGCCCTCTGCACTCCCTTGGAGGAGAGATGCCTGAGGGCCAAATCTTCTCAGAGATAAGAACCTTCCTCAAGGTCACAGTGACCAAAAGTTGCACCAACATGCCTTGCTACTTTTTGTGGTAATAGTCTGTACCCTGTTGGCTAACTGGTGTCCACCCCACCCCTGCCTTCCCTACATAAATTCCCTGTGTGTACCCCTGATCTCAGGAGAGCCTGGCCTCTGGTTCCCTTCACAGGGATGGCTGAATAAAGCTTACCTGTGGAATACACCGTGCCAGACTCCCTCGTCTCTCTCCATCCCCGGGCCTGCCCGGGTGGTCTCATACGAGCTGATCTCACAAGGAGCTGAATCACTACGAGCTGAAACCACTTGTAGCCTAAGCAGCTACACTTTCTGAGACCACCCGTCACTCCGGAGAAGTAGCAAAGGCTCCTGGAAAGGCTCTTCCCTTGCAGGACGCTTTCTCTAGGAAGGTCGCAACCCCGGATTGCCCTTAGGCACCCCCAAAAGCGACACTAGACTAAGTCTTTTAAAGACTCTTTCCTTTTAAAATTGCTACCCCCTGTTCTATCACTAAATTATTCAATTCAACATGTAACAAGTAAAGAAATATTTGAGCTACTTGCTCTGGTCAGATCCTCAACTGGTTTAGAGTCATTACGCTATTGAAGTAAATAGGACTATGACAATTTCCGTAAGTTAAAAGGTTTGCACTCTGATGAAAAAACCTATGTATGTCAGGTCAAAAAGTGCTCAGAGATAGATGACTTTGGACACTTTTCTACTGTAAAGAAGCTTAGCTGCAATATGTGAAGAGACATGACAAGCACTGGTATTTGGAAAACCAGTTCTAAAGAAGAGAAGGATCTTTGAACAAAGAGGACATCAGCTTTCTTCTCTCAGTTACCGAGTCACACTTTCCTGGGTTGCCTGATTGCAGTGGAGGCCCATGATGGCACAGCCCTCTTAGTCGTATCCCAGCTGCATACACCTCTTTATATTTTATCTAACACTCTACTTAATATACTAAGAAAGAAAGAAAAGGAGATGACTGAAGAAAGAAAGAAGAGAACGTCAATGGGTTCGCCTTATTTTTCCAAGAAAGCTAAAGGAGCAGAGGAATGAGCCAGAGAGCTGCTTTAACAGAGCAAAAGAATTACCTTCAGCTGGGATATGAGAAAACAGTTCTGGAAGTGTGAGCGTTTCTTTTGGGTAGAGAAGAAGTATATACATTGAGAGGAAACGAAACTGAAACTGGACTATTTTAACAATCTTTACCTGGAATAATCTGAGCCTCATTGTATGCTAATTAATGCTTAGTCAGCAATAGTAGGGGGGCATTTTCACAAACTTCATAAGAAGAGAAAACCGAAAACTTTCTATAAATACCTTTCCTCATAGATGGTGGAAGCAGCTATATGTATGGTGATAAATATGCATATGCATCAATATTTATATGTACATATTTGGCATTTTGGAGTTGTTTCTATCGAATATTTACAAACGTTCAGATTCAACACATTCAACAGCTGGTAAATTGCTTTCAGAATAAATGTTTACTGGTTGTTTAAAAAAAAATAAGATCAGAATTTTTTCCATATAAAATATTATTGTGATTATTTAACAAGATAAGGCTTTTTCAGTACGAAGTGCCTATGTTCTCTGAACATGAGTTTACTAATTATGGATGTAGAAGACTAACCTTTTTGTGGTTTAACCCTATCCAGCAACTAAACCCCATGCAGCCACTTATCCTCTCTTGGTGGGATGCGGGAGGGAATCCGAAGATTGAAAGTGAAAAAGCTTATGGGTTGCAATAATATCAGTTCAATAGGGAAAGCAAAAGCAGCTCATACAAGCAAAGCAAAGGAAGAAATTCATCCAACAGTTCCCATCGGCTGGGAGGTGTTTAGTTATCCCCAGGAAAGCAGGGCTTCATCACACGTAGCTGTGACTTGGAAAGACAAATGTAATCACTCTGAACATCCTTCCCTACCTTCGCCCAGGTTTATATGCTGAGTGTGATGCCAGATGCTATGGAATGTCCTTTTGGTCAGTTGGAGTCAATTGTCCTGGCTGTGTCCCCTCTGAGCTCCCAGTGCATCCCCAGATTCCGCACTGGTGGGGTGAGGAACAGAAAAGGGTTTGCTGTGAAAGCGCTGCTCAGCATCAACAAAAGCATCCTTGCATTACCCACGTTGGTTTCATTGCAAATTCAAAACGTAGCCCCATATCAGCTACTGTGAATAAAAATAATTCTATCCAAGTCAAAACCCGCACAAGCTCTGTGAATAACTTGTTTGGAAACTATTGGGAGTATAGAAGCTCTTCTAATATGTGAAATACAACTTAGAATTCATTCTATTAGATAATATTCTTGCAATGCTTTAAAATGGAAACCCCTTGATTTCATATGATAAAGTTCAACATAAATTTAAGCAATCATAGCATATATCTTTCCTGTTTCATTTCTCTGAATCTCTAAATTTCAATATTGGGCTGTCATGTTCTGCCTCCTGAATTTAAAACTGAAATATTTCAACAGAGATAGATAGACACTATGAAAATTATCCACATTACTCTCTGGCTGATAGCTCAGCCTCTGTTTGAAACAGCTGAATTCCCAGTGTGCCAGTTGTCACTTCTGCTATCATCAGAGGCATTTATTTCTATACTCAGAGTGTAGCACAATTTAATGACTCTGAAATACAAGAAGACATGCAAAACTGATTTTGCATTCCATGCCCTTAAGCAAGCCTATTATCCATGTTGTGAAAACAGCAAGTTAGCATTTTTGTTGTAATTATTTGAGCTGATTATGTATTATGTTTCTACTCAGAGGCATTTTCTTCCAAAGCCGTTTATGCAACTACTAGATGAGCAAAGGCAAAGCAGCACTCCAGAGGCATCTGCCTTAAGATAGCCTCATGCAAGTTTCCCTTGACAAAGTTGGCATGGTTTATGATTGAAAAAAGCCCACAATGTACCTATTGTATGTCTCAGATAAGAGTGATTCAGAACTGCTTGTGAAAGGACACTTATTCAACATTTATACTAACGATTATAATAATTCTTAAACTTTGTATGCTTATGCTGAGCAGGACTATGATACTAGTGTCATCCAGAGATTTAAAAGGCAATGTTTTAATTAACCAGTAGGTTCCCTACAGTAATCCACATTTCCAAAAAAATGTGTTTTGATGAAACAAAAAAGAACCCCAGGAATATAATTTTCCTAAAGAAATGATTCTGCAGCTGTTAGGAAGAGGTGAAGTCTACTCAAAGCTCATATTTAATTTTTCATCTAGTAAGTTGTAAGACCTTTACCCTACTTTTCCTTCATACTGGTTTAAGTGCAGAAAAGTACAGAGAGATCAGCAGTGGAGCTGGCTTGCTGAAAAAATGAAACTGCACTGCTGACTGAAAAGTGCTGCAAACCTGATGTCTGAGGTCGTTGTAGCAAATGTCCTTATTTGGGCCTGGAGCATAGGGTTGGGGGTATCTGGTTTCCTTTCTCTTCCAAGGATAAGGAGGGGTTGCTCACTTTGCAAAAAGAAAAAGCCCAAATTACTGTTGTTAAGGAAGGGTGAGAAGACAATTTAGGCAGATGAGTCCACACAAGGAGTTGCCCCAGCAGCATAGCTGGGAGAGCAGGATAGGACAATCAGGTGTTTGCTGCAGAGCCCTTTAATGACAACAAAGATTGGCAACCAGAACCAATGTTAAATCAGCTAGGACTCTGGAATTCCTGTTTGAATGCAGAAGCGTTGTCTAAAGGAGTAAGGGGTCAGTAGCCATTGTGCTGTGGGAGTAGAAAAAACAGTAGAAAAAAACACAGGTAGAAACACTGAGATAGACCCATCTGTGCAGAAGTACAGCCACCCACCAAACACAGCCAAGTCTTGTTGTTAGTGTAGTGAACACACCCACTACAAACAACCAGGCCTCAGGAGATATATATAGGGGTGCAATCATAATAAATACAGCATTAGCTTCAGTAAGCTGGCTCTCCAAAGAAGGGCTGTATATTCTGTTTATAATATTAACTCTATTGTCTGGACCTCAAGGAGGAAGTGTACAATAGTGAATGTAAAGATTTGAAAAGGAATTCATAAAACTAACGAAGATGAACTACCCAGTTAATCTCTACTTGTCAGCTCATTCTCAAAACACAACAAGGATATTGAAGAAAACTATAAATGAAAATTGCTCAAAATTGGTATCAAAAGTGTAATTACTAATGGGACAATACACAATGAAACAGTCCTCAAAATCCATAAGGAAAAATCTTGACTATTACAGCTTGAAATCAGTAACGGAGTCAAAACATTCAGAAGATATTCCTTCTTTATTAGCCAGTCATATTCATATGTAGAACAGCTAGCCTTGAATGTAGTTGCAAAGGTATTTTTTCTGCTCTGACAGTTTTTGTATGTGATAGATGCTTCTGATGGACTATTTTAAAATTAATTGTTGGCTCTGTCAACCTCTAATTACATAGCATGGAGGAAAAAAGGTAATGGAGTCCAATTAATAATGAAAAGCCTTATTTGATTCTAAAACATGATAAGAAAATAACATATTCTGGGCTGTTATCAATGTGTGAAATGTGTAGGGAAACTTTTTACATAATAGCTTTCTGTTGGTTTTGTTTTTTTTTTTAATTACTTATTTGGGAAAAAAGTTGTACATAAAATTGGTTTTTATTGTATTATTTTAAAATTATTGATATGGACAACTATCATTGTTTAAGATGACAAAAGAGTGAAAACTTCAAAAGGGAGTAGTATATTGAATGTCCAACAATGATTTTAGGAAATTTAACTTTTCTTTGCAAGGTAAACAAATGGAATTGGGTTTTATAATTCCAATTTAAAAAAATATTCACTTTATTGTTCTCTGAAATAACTTTTTATTAGAATTACCAAGTGCAATTTTGAAAATACATCTTACACATCAACATATATGAATTAAAATACTGTTAGCATCCATTGCACTACTTAATCAATATATGCTGTATAGTAATGAACTAGATAAGATTTTTGAAGATAACTAGTGACTCAGATTTTGCTATAATTTGGGCTCTTAGTTGATTTTCTTTACGAGGAATTACCTTCAAAGTGTATTTGATCATTACTTTCTGAAAATGGTCCTGTTTCATCTGTTTCCGCCTAATTTGGACATGACTTGGGGTACATAAAAGCTTCACATTGCTTTTGAGTTCTTGAACATTGACATAGATTAAAGCTAACAAATGATGAAAGGAGGAAGAGAGAGAGATGGTGATAAGAAGACAGAATAAAATAAAGTATTAGTTTTTAAAATAATTTTATAAGACAAAGAAGATTTATTCAGATCTACTGTTGAAAAAGATACAATGATATGAGTGAACAAATTTTAAAATGAATTTTAAAAAATTGTAGATTCTTCTTTGACCAAGAATGCTGAGACAGTGAGGAAACAAAGAAAATATAGGTAATAGTGTGCACTATGATTCATTTCAGCAGATAATGTAACCCATTACTGGATAGCCCACGAACAGCAATGGGCTACAAGGTACATGATATGGAAGAGGCAGTCTGTGTTGTGAAGTACTGAGGAGAATAAAGATTCCACAACAGAACTGAAACCTATGGAAACATGAGAGAGAATGAATTGTATGCTGCTTATAGGTTCATAACTGCAAACATGACATGAAGATGAGAACAAGGGGATAAAGAGGAGAAATTTGACAACCAGGAGCATATGGATTATTTCACAGTAGTGAATAGCTGACATTCAATTTCCTCTAAAAATAGTAAGAGAAACCAGTAACGAACGTACTGCTCATGTTCTCAGGACATCTCTATAGGTAAGGATGTATCTTTATACCAAAGTTTGTGTCTTAAAGAGAAGTTCTATAAGCCAATTAATGGTTGTTCTCAAAAATGGAAAAGAGGACTAAAACAAATTGAGAACATTTCTCTAATGTGATATCCTCAGTTTTTTAGATGGCTAGCTGTTCTGCTGGTTTTCTGTAATTGTGGATCATAGCTCGAGAGAAGAGTGTGGGTGGTTAGAAGCAACATTTTTGCCTGAAACTACAGATTCTATATTTCTAACATGTTATTCTATATTTGAATACTAGCAAAAAGTGTAGCTTGTTAAATATTATGATGCTTTTCCTTACTCCAAAACTACAAAAAGCTGGAGGGGGGAAAATTAATTCATAAGAAGCAGAAACTGAAATATTCTACCCCAGTATCTGGGTTTCTGATTGAATGTGCAGTTTTAAAATGAGTTTATAACTTCAGTATCTCAACAATATAAAATAAGTTGAGATATCTCAATGTTCAACTAAAAACTGTGTAATAGTTCAACCCCTTAATTATTTTGTGCTAGCATAATGAAGAAATGAGTATCATAAGGCCAGCTGGCATAAGAACTTTCTACACAATGAGAGAAAGGTTTCAAATCTCTATTTACAGTAATCTGTCTTTCTGTATCCCTCTGTCTTGGACAATGGGTCAGGACGTAGCATGTTTTTATTCATGCTTCATCATTGTTTTAATTTGAATGGCCAAAATAGCTCCAAAATTATTATCTGCTTTCCTAATTTTTTAGGAAACCGTATTCTTACCATCAGATCAGAGGATCTGATGTTGATTTGGAACGTTTTATCTCTTATTTAATCACATTTAGCTCTTTTTTCTCCTTTTTTGTCAAAAATATTCAGATGCAAAAATCATCCTTTCCAGTTATGTGTGATTGTCACTTTTCTTTTTGAGAGGGAAAAGTGCAAAATTTTCCACAATTTATTTCTGCCCAACCTTTTTGTCCTTTTTGTTCAAGGTTTTCCTGTAGCATATATGGTGCCTCTTTCCTGCATCTTTTTTACAGAAATAAAGCAGCTAAGCAAAAAGACCTTTCAAAAACCTCCTCACACAAGAAGTACCAGCATTTATTTTCAGATATAAAGTTATTCCAATAAGAATAGAACATTTAATGATGTAAGGTTTAATTATAAAAGAATAAAAGTTTAGAAATCTACTCAGTGCTATTGCCATTAGATTGTAGTCAATCTGTGCAATATTAAATCCTGTAGCAACTTACTTGGAATCTTAAAAAATGTCTGCATTGGAAAGAGGATTGAGATCACATCTTCAAAAACATTTGTGGGTTTTGTTTTGTTGCTTCTTGGTTGCTTGCTTGCTTGCTTTTAATACACCTCAATGAGAATTATTACCTGTTAAACACCTAATTCAGGATACAAAAAAATCTGTCCACAGTGAATGTTTTAGGTAGTCTTCATTTATCTCCTAGTGAACAGGCAGCTCTACTATAAGAAAGAGCCTAAATAAAATCTCTGGAGTAAAATGTTCAGAACCTGTGTCTGGCAGCAAATAATTTGCCAGTCCCTGTGTATTCTTCTGTAGAGCAACCTCAATACTATTTGTAAAGCTTATGAAAAAATTATTAGTAATTAAGTAAACTTTCTTTAATAGGGAAAATGTTCATCAAATCAGAACAAAAAGCTTCTTATAATAGCCACCTAGCTGTAAAATGTTGTTTGGTTTTTGTTTGTTGGGGTTTTTTTTTAATTTAAGATATTACACTTTCTGGAATTAGCAAATTAAGAGATCAAAGGAAAGCCTCTCTCAGCAGATTAAAAAAATGAGTGAAACATAAACAGAGAAATTGTTGTTTTGTGGAGACATACCTAAGTGGAAGCAAAAAGGACAGAGAAAATAAAGAGCCCAAATACATAAAAGAAAGAAGTGGATATAGCAATGCATTCACTCAAGTACTTTTGCCTTAGCCAAAAGAGAATAAAGAAACAAATAAATAGTTGGCTTAACTGTTTTGAGCAGTTAGACCTCTAAAACAAGAACACAAAGTCTGGTGACTCGGGCTTTTCTATGTCATTTTATTTTATTTGAGTGATTTTTTTTTAATGTTGCCAGATGAACTCCTCAAGCTGGATTTTTTTAATGTGCAAAATAACTTTAAAATGAAAGCCTGTGTTTACTGCAAGCCTCCATTTTTAGAAGTTATTTTATTCTTTCATAAAAAATGGCTGATCCTTTGCTTGTTTCATTACTTTTGGTAATGTGAAAATTTTAATTAAGTATGGTATTGCAGCAATCAAGGGGAGCACTAAAAATACACAGACAGACAGAAGCTAGTAAGGTTTTATGTCACTTAATTTGTAACAAAGTCCAACAACTCACTTTGCCAAGCAGTGAAAATGTGGCTTGCTTCTACTTGAAAACACTCTAATAACTGGAAGTAACACAAATTATCAATAACAAATAATGTTGATTTCTGTGCACCACAGTATCTACATTCAGAGTACTTTAAAATTCAACTCAATTTTTTGCACACTTTTTGTACTAATAGAAAAGCATAGTATGTGAAAACATTAATAGACTTGGATTGGCTGGTGAAGGAGAAATTTCTGAGCTCAGAATTTAATTTTTGTTATATGACCCCATTTTGGACTTAGTTTAGACAGTGAAAGCAGTAAATAATATACTAAATAACTCAAAATAAATCAGATAGCAAGAACAATAGTGAGTGTTGAGTTCTGATCCAAAACTGAATTAGAACTTAAGAGATGACATAAGCTCTGCTTTTGTCAGACAAACTTTAGTGATTCTGCCACTCAAAAGATAATATCAGTTATATAAGGCCATTTAAAAGTTTCTCCTTTTGAAGATGTAGTCATTTATGAAGAAAGAAAGGAAAGAAAGGTAATTGATAGAACTGTGCAGGTTTTTTCCTCTGCATTGGGCTTTCACTTAGTGCACTTGTCCATTCTGGGGAATTCATGCTTTAATATTTTCAGCTTCCTTCCAGTATGTAGTTCTTGAGACAACAGCAAGGCTTCCTTTTTTCCAATAATCTATTTTTACATAATTGCGATGAGATTATTTTTCATCCCTGCAGCAACAACAGCTGTTTTGTGATTGTTCAAGCCTATGCATCTTTGAAGAATATAGCCATAGCTCAGAAATTTCCTTTGGTGGTATTCAGAGCAGAGATATTGTTTTTCCCTTGGTATTTAGGTTAGTGTGCATATGTTATTCTCATTGAAATAAGTTAGGAATAGTCATCAAATCATTAATCTGAACAGGTTCTTTATACTTTATAAATTATGGACATTTATGACTAGCAGGTACATAAGGTATGACTAGCAGCTCAAATGATTATGGAACAAGAACCTTTCTCAAAACTTTTAATGTCTTTTTTAGTCAAAAACAAAGAACAATTCCCTTGACACAGTATCCTATTTCTTGCTTTTCTTCTGAGGAGAGGAAGTTATGTAAAGCTGCATGGCTATGTTTACATTATTTGGGCAGCAAACATAAAGATGGAAGAAGTTTTAATATTGTTGGGTCATATTTGCACTGAGTTTTTAGGGATCTGATAAGGCATTTCTTGATATTGGAAAGAATAAATAATTAGAGTAAATGAGGAGAGGTATAAGAAAGAGAGTAAAAATATGTGAAAAACAAAGTGTCGAATAAGGACTTTATAAGTTAGAGAAAATTCTGTTAAATTAAGATAGAGACTAACACATTATAAGGAAGATGAATGGTTGAAAAAATGAATTACCAGGAAAAAATCATAAACAAGTAACACAGATTCATAAATATCCATAGGTAGTTTTCACTGACAGTAAATATAAATGTAAAAATTGTAATAAACCAAAATGTAAGTCATTTTACTTTGATTGAAACTTTTGATGTGGTTAGCACAGTTACAGATTCTTACATTAGAGCAGAAGTTTTACAGTGATAGTGCTATGAAAGTTTTAATTTCTTTTTAGAAAATACATCTGTTCGGAAGTTCAAGACTGCTGCATGAAGGTTTGCTTCAAGGAGAAATGAAACTTCCTGAGATTTATAAAACCAGAAATGTTTCAAGCATCTCTTTCTTGAAAATCAAAGAAATCAAGTGCACTGTGAACATGAAACAATAGATTTAAGTAGCACAATATGTTGTATGGCCACAAACCAAATCTCTGATAGACACAATTGTAAAAGACCCAAAGTGAAAAAAGAATGTGGAAGGTTATTATCTGCAGCCAAAGTCCCACCATTAAGAAACTGAAGAATAGTGCTTAATGGGTCAAACTTTGTCCCCATAAAGAAGCTTAAATATTTTAGGGAAGTTGGAAATAATTTAAAGGGAAGATAAAGTCTTGATCTGAAAAACTCATATATGACTGATCTGATATTATTCCAAAAAGACAGTCTTTGGAAATCAAAGAGAATAGATTCTTAGAACTAGAACTGGAAGCTGTTAGTACAGCTGGAAAAATTACAAAAGCATACACAGAAGAATTGATGTATAATAAACTAATCATTGACATGTTTCTATAAAGATTTCCAGGGGGTTTAGGAATTAAGCACATTCAGAAATCAGCAACAATTTCATAAGAGCTTGCTCGGTTACCCTACCAGAATCTGCATAAATATCATATATGTCTATTTCAGAAACAATGTATTTAAATTCTCTTACAAGCTGTCCCAAGAGGCATATTTTTAAAAGTTCATATCTGTGTTCTTTGTTCTAGGTTCATTTCAATACAATATCTTTTGTCTTTCCCTCATTATAGCTTTCTTCTCCAAGTTTCTTCTTAGTCCACTTCTAACAGAGTTATGCCTGGTGAATTTTCTTTCGGAAGTATACAGAAATTGAACTAAGATGAAGATATCTCTTGTAATGGCATAAAAATGTATAGTTCATCTCATAAATGTGCTTTTATTCAGATATATATTCATATGTATTTTTCAATAAAAATCTTTTCTTTTTCATCCTGTTTTGTTTTATCCTATGGATTCAATGGCACATCACTGTCTGAACTTTTTTTGCATCTGAGGACAGCTATTTGATCTCATTACAACACGCAGTTGTTTGGCGGGTATTACTGCTTTCCACTGCTGCACTTTTCAGAGCATCAGTACAACCCCCGGTACGATGACAATCTCTCATATGGAGACAACTCCCTTAAGGCACACACAACACTGTTGCCAACCAGGGATGATGTTGCATTTCATCTCAGCCAGGCTTCTTGTTGCCCCTAGGACAGTGCAGCTGCACAATTGTGTTTACACATGTCAGTTCTTCTAGGCCATATTACTGAATACTTTTTGATTAATATTGTGGGTAACATCTCTCTAAAGACTTAGAAGTACACCATGTCTTCTCTTGGGATTTGATGCTAACTGGAATGCTTGATGATCAGGAGCAAACTCTGCCACAGATATTAATGTGAGAAACTTGTTGTAGTGCTTTCGGTTCACCTTTTTATTTTTTGTGAGATAGGAAATCTGGAGGAATGCAAAACAGGCTCAAAACTTAAAGAAAATGAAAAGTTTATTTACAGAATTAAAAGAGAAAAGAAAATACTAAGAAATTAAAGCAAAATCCCTCTTTTTACTCGCACACCCCCCTCCACCTTTTCTCTTCCCCAAACCAGCACAAAGGACAACACCACAAACTTCTTGGTCAGTATTCACAGTTCTTAAGAATCTCTCCACTAGTTAAGGAGAAAGAGGTTTCCTTTGCTGTCCATAGTTTCCCAAACTGTATTAACCACAGTCCGACAGCACCCACCCAGGATTAAAGCTGCCACCAGAAAAAAAACATCTCTGCCATTGGATAGAAAATCAGTTTCTTT
>VZTH01000746.1:32921-91563 GCA_013397815.1 Aleadryas rufinucha
CCCCCGTCTCCTCCCCTCTCCCACAGGAACGGCCAAACCAAAAGAGACAGAACTTCCCGTCTCCCCCAGCCTTAAATATGGAAATTCTGAAAAGCGCTACTGGTCAAACGAGCTGTCCATCAGCTCAGGCTCAACCTACCACACTTGTGAAAACAATGGAAGTCTCCTATCACTTTTGCTTGCCATTTCAAGTCAGAATCTGAATATTCCGTGGTTATTTATTTGCTTATGTATAAGTTGCTTTTCTCAAGGAAACCAGTCCTTCCGATGCTCAGAGTAAGTGGATTTAAAAATGAAAGTTATGCACATATACATCAAGATTTAATGCAGTTCTGAATCAAATCAGATTGGTACTTCTGGGTACCTGCGCAAGCTTAAAAAAAAAGCTTTAAAATGTATTAGATAATTAATTTCAAAGGAAAGAAGTATAGCTTTATTTCATATTATATTCAAGACAGAGTAAGAAGTACAAAAGTCTGTCTCCTTTATTGTTGGAAACAATAATCTTAATTATTCTGTCACTTTCAGATTTCAAGATTGGATCTCATTGTGTTGTAAATTACTTACAAATACTAGCTCAGGCAGAAAGAGTGCTAGTAAGAATCATATACTGACACTTTCCACATTTTCTGATGTTATCAACAGGTAAACCATGACAAAGGGTCTGTGCAAGCCAGTAAAGAAGTAAATACAACTTCTAAGGCTATGCACTTGAGACATAAAAGGTTAGAACCATTTATCATGTGGTAGGCAGCAAATGGCTATGTCATGAATTAAAAATAATGAAGATGTAGAAGCGTAGTCACAGGTACGGCCAACTTTCTAGATATGAGATAATTTCAAGTAACAGTAATGAAAAGTTATTACCCACAGAATTATCTTTGTTTAAAACTTTTCATATGTTCTATCCACGAATTTGGGATGCTAATATCCATCAACTAAAATAATTACTGTTGTGAGATATCTCAACTCCCAAGTCAGATCCAAGATATTTGGCAGAAGTTTTATTAAGGGGTTTTTTTTGGGGACCTTTTCAAGGTGACTGTTTCAAAGTCAATAGCCAAAATATCTTCATACAATTATGAAGAACTAAATGAAGAAGAAAACTCTGTAAGGGAAATTCCCCTTGTCATCACAGGCATTGGTGTTAGGTTTTTTCAGTGTATATTCTTCATGTTACATACTTTCATGTTTAGCATAATTGTATAAATACTTGTGTCAATGTTTTCACTGACTTGACCAGGCTACTCAAGTTAAGCATGGTTATCTGCTTATACACTAAGGTACCTCTTTTTTCCAGTGTTTGATGTGAAGTTCTAAAGTTCATGGTGTATCATATATTTACTTCTGAAATAAAAGGCAAAATCAGGGCTGATTTGTTAGACCCAGCACTCTCAGCAAGGTATATGGGTTAATGTGACTATGGTATATTAGCAAATAGAACATCACAGCAAAAGCAGGTCTGCGTAGTGAAACAATTGATAGCGGACTCTGTGTTTGCACTGTGTATGTTTGGTGAGAATGGGAGAAAGGTGTCGACTTTACACCCAGTACTGAATGTTCATAGGTGATTGAAGAACATTAAGTGGGCTCCTGGGGCACATTTTAAAATTTATTTTCATCTGGAATTGATCCAGTTTGTGCAGTCTGCAACTACTCTGTGATATAAATCAAGGGTAAGTGGGAACATTTAAGAGTTTTACTCAAAAAGCATATTCCTGGTGCAAATTTACAGCACTAATATACATATACTCTGTTTCAGCTTTAGAGTATGACTAAGACCACCAAACAAAATGGAACTGAGAAGGGAAGGGGGTGAGAGAGGGGAAGCATTAAAAGGCATATCTACCATGAGGATATGAAGCATCCCCATTCATTTCTGTGCAAGAAATGCACAGAAACATGAGGAGCTAGATGTCTGGTGCAGAACTATGAATAAATAGTGCCTGTCTTCACAAAGTATCTGTCTTCATTTCTTCTAAATGGGTAATGAAAGGTGTAGATGGCCAAGTCTAGAAACACTTTGCCCTAGTGTCTGTAAGTTATACACGAGTTCCAAACATTCATCCCATGAGAACAGAAATGTTTCAAAAAATTTGCATAAATTATTATCTTCACATCATGAAGATGAATAGAAGGTTTCCAGACAATATGGTTAATTATTGCTGAATCTTTTTCTTCGTGGTTATTGTTTCTGCAGTACTTCTTTTTTTGCCTGCTGCAATATTGCATTTCTTCCAACACTTGATAAAAAGAGAGTCTTATACAGGTGGTTTTTTTTAGCCAAGGGAAATTATTAACTTTGTTCTTAATGAGAATTTGGACTCTACTGGGGGTTCTCTTGCATGAACAGTGATTTTTCACTTTCAGTGTGCTTTAGTATGTTTAACTACTCCGTGTACTTTATTCAATCAACTTCAAAAATTCAACCAGATTTTGTCTCATTACACTAACTATGATAATAGATTACAGCAAGAAAATAAATAAACAAAGCACAAAAACATATAGCCACATTCCTTGGATCTCCTATAATATCAAATTGAAAGATCAGGTTTCATGCTGCTTTTTACTATTTTTGCTTTATAGTACATGGTATCTCTTTTGGCTGTTTTGTGCCACTTTCATTTGTCCGTGATGTAGAATAGTTTTGAATGTAACTATCCTCATTATAGATGCTAAAGTTCCCAAGTAAAAGAATATCTGATTTGTTGGTGAACAAGTGAAATTTATCTTCTTCTTCAAGTAAATGTACAAAAAGATTTAAAACCAATCATCATTCTGAATATTTCTGTCCCAAAGAACCGTCCTAGTAAGTTAAAATTTAAAGGAGTAGTCATGCAAGTTTTATTTCAATGCATTTGATTTTTTCCTGCACTGAAATGATTAATTCACTCTCAGTTATATTCTGCCTAGTGAAGATATATTCAAAAAACAACCTGTGTTCAAAGAACTCTTGGCGTGGTAATTTATTCTCATTTAAAATCCAAATTATAGCTCATTAGGGGTCCCATATTCTGGGGGGAATGCCCATCATTGGTTTTGTTAATGATTTTCTAATATTATAATTCTGTATAAGTACATGCATTAATTTACATGTAAAACTACCAGTATGATTAAACTAGATTTGCTGTAATGTTGCAACCTCTAGAAGTAAATTTAGATGAAGACAGAAAGAATTCTGTCTTCAGTATGTAAAAAGATTAAAATCTTAAGTGACATTAGCTTGAACTGAGCTGTTTTTACTCAGAATCTGGAGGACAAAATCTAATTCATCTATTACTCTGAAAACCTTCTATGGTAATATTATAGATAATACCTAAATTACTGCAAAACATATTATTCAGCTATTAATTTTAATTATTATTTTACCCAGGTGAGTGGATTATATTTTTAATCTTAAAGAAAAAAACCCCACCTTTTTTTAGCAATTACTGAGAACAGCTATGACTGATTGTATTTTTAAGGTCATTTTGTGACTCAGAATTCAAGCTGGTAACAAAAAAGTATAACTCACTTCATCTTAAGACACTTTAGATGTAAAAGTCAGCATAGCTTTTCCGTAAGTGACAATCCTTCATGAGTGTTGGTGTTGTATCAAAGTGTTACTGAAAAAAATTACTTAACCATTTATTAAAAAAAACAGGAGATATGATTCTTGTGACATTTTGTTAAAAGAACAAGGATGCAGAATTAAACATTTCACTATTACTCCACTCCTTTGACACTTTCTCACTCTTGTACAGCGAGGTTGTAAAATCCTAGTAATTCTGATTTCTTTCATCTGATGCCCGGTTTGATAATTTCCATTTAGAGCTTTAACTTATAAGCAAGTCCTGAAACAGCTAGGGGTTTGGTCAACTACTGCTTTATACAAGTATTCGTTTTATTTTGCTTTTATGTTACGAAAAGGTGAAAGATGCACCATTTTGTCCCAAGGTCTGTCTGATGGTCAGACCATCTGACTTACAAGTGAAGGTATAGTGGTTGTCATGAGATTTCATAATAGAAAACTGTATGTTATTGTTAAATTAAGGTAAGTCTTGTGGGCAGTTCCCAGAACAATTTAATTAACACACTGATATCAAAATGTAATGTTAGTTTAAAAAGTTTTATATTAATCTGTCAATAATGTAGTTTTTAAAAATGCAGTTCCTGTGTAACCTTCTGTTGGGTGGCTGCCTCCTCTAGACACGCTACAAGTATTTCTTTTGGCACAGGACCAAAGGGCAGGGGAAAATTAGCTGTATTCTAACGCAACTTAACTGATTTAGTTGGGTATCTCTATACATGGCTCAGATGTGCAAAAAGCATATTTTAAAGTAAAGAGCTATGCAGTGATCTGCAGGCTGAGAACTACTTACTCCTTCCTGTTCTACAGTAACATTTTGACCTGATCCTATAATTACCAGCATAAATAAGAGATAGGCAGAAGCCACCAACAATTAGAGGTAATACTTCAAACAGGAAAGGTGGAGCAGTATCCAGTAGCTGTGAAGTGATTTAAAGGAAGTTGAAATAAAGCACAGCTTTATAACTGTGAGGGGAAGTTACCATAAGAACTTTATACATACTCAATCCTCTGAATCAGATGAGAAATATTTCTAAAACTTTACATTTTTAGCTAAAAATTTCTGTGCTAGCCTGAGGAATATGCTACGTGAAATCTCTAGCTTTATGGAGGATTTTTAATTCCTACTTCCCAAGACTCATTTCTACATCTTAACTTTGTGTAGCTACAGAGTTTGTCTAATATTTTATCAACAGGCTGTAGATATTCCAAAAGGGCAAGACTTGAAATTCTATATGACTTATTCAGACATTCTTTTTAGAAATAGGAATACTGTGAGCATACTTAATGACAAATATATTTGGTAATACAATGCGGGCGGGTCTCCATATGTGTAATCAAAGGACAGCTTTAAGTTTTGGCACACTCTAAAGTTCTTCCAGTCAAAATTGTATGCAAAATCTAATGTTTCATGGTAACATGAGGATTTGCAGGGATCATTTAGTGTGATCCTTAGTTCACTTGAATCCATGGTTAAAATTAAAATGACCGATACTGGAACATAAAATCCAACCTTAGCAGGATCATTACTAACTGCTTTTCTTTTGCAGCTGTATCATTTGAATTTGTCCTACATGATACAAGAACAATAGCAACTGGATATATTGCAGTGAATTCTTATCCAAAACCCCTCAACTTTGGGGTTTACTTTATTAAAATGGTTTAAACACAGTAAAGTCTGCCTGCCTTCAGAGCATGGCATATGGGAAAATTGTCCAGACATTTTCAAATTGCAAATCTCTGAACTATCTACTTATTTATAATCCTTTTGAAAGATAACTCTTTTGAACTTGTTCTTTTTCCCCTGAATGATAATCATGTACCTGGCACACACAGCCTCTGACATACCCACTCACAGCTGTTTTAAAACACTAAATCGTTTAGCTGTGTTTCCTTTTATACATAAAGAGGTATAATTTGTGCAAATGCAATTTAATAAGCAGACTAATTATAATTTACACATTTAGAAATACACTAAATTTTGTTTCTGTTTCAATTAAGTAATTGCCTAATTATTCTATAAACAGAATTAGCTAACACAGAGGGAACCAAAAATGTGAACAGGAATTAAATCCTTCACTAAATGGTTCCGCAAAGTGAAAGGCACTGCATGGTCTCTTTTACTATTTCCAGCAACCTGTTCTTGTTAATGCCCTGATTCATCAATGCATTTATGTGCCTGAGCAATTTTCAGGCCCCAAGGGCACTGCCACCTCTGCCCAGCCATGTCCAGCCCCTGGGTTTCCTCACCTTGCCCGCAGCCCAGGACCCCATGTCAGAGCCCCGGGGCTGGCAGCCCCTGTCCCAGTGACCCCACAGCAGCAGGGCTGGGGTCCAGCTCCCCACAGACCTGCCCTGCCCGTCCACAGGCCCACGTCTGAGCCAAGTCCCAGCCTGCCCATCCCCTCTGGCTGCCCTGCTCTTGGCTGGGGCAGTGGGACAGTCCCTGACTGCAACACCCTGCCTGGATATGCTCAAGGGAGCCCCTGTTGGACCAGCACCCAGCCTCAGGTCGCTGCCAGCCCCCGAGCTGCCCTGCAGCATTCTCCATGGGTTGGTAGCTATCATCCAGCACTCCATGGGCAAAGTCACCTGGCATGTCCCTAGTGAAATTTAAGAGAGGTCCCAGACCCAGCAGTGTAACTTAACAGGAAACAGTCTGCAGTGTGATGGAAAACGATGTCAAGTAGATGAAAGGCAGACCAGCAAGAGTCATGATATGAGTGTCTGGAGTCTTGTAAAAAGTCCAAACAGTACTACAATCTCTCATAAAATTGGAGAGATGTATTATAGTGTTGAAATTTGGGAAAGACAGCTCCTGTGAGGATGTATGTGGACCTTCTCTGCCACATTTTCTGAACTGGCACCAGCCTGCCTCGCACCAGCTGAGAAAAGATGTAGAAAGACCATATGCCTGACTTCATAATATGCCCACATGCCTTACCTGAGCATTCAGCATGTTATTGCCCTGTTAAGGTCTGAAAAATGTTGATTCTGCCAGAACTTTGAGGTCGATGAAGTTGGATCTCTGCCTTTACATGAATTCCCAAGAAAGACTAAAACAATTTCAGAGTAAAAAAAAAAAAGGAAAAAATCCTCATAACTATATACACATCAAATACGTTGTTCAAGACTTAAAATGTGCTTTCACTTTCCTAATTCCATGAAGATCTACCTCTTCATAGGCTGCTCCCACACATGATTTTGTAGATGTTTTCTATTTGCTCAAATGAATATGGAATGTTTTCTTACACTGAATAAATCAGGAGCTGCAGACTAGTAATGATATCTGTAGGTGCTTTTGTTGAAACTAGTGGTAGAAAAAAAATCTAATTAATTCAGGGGACTAAATAATTTGGTATAATATGTTTTCTAAACACTTCTAGAGTATTCTGCTTCTGAAACAGGATTTTGTCTTCTTTATTTTTTTAACTAAATTGTTGCTAAAAACTGCTGGACAGGCTGATTATTGGTAATGGGAGCCCTGTTGAATACATTTTATACAGTTCAAGTATTCCTAAAAGAAAACTTGGTAATCAAAGATATCCTCAGCTTGGAATCCAGTTCATATTTTCAAGCATAAAAACTAAGATTATTTAGATAGCAATCTAGGTGATGAAATTGGATTTTTGACTGAGTCGTTATTCAGGAAAAGTGTACAGTCCTGGGACAAAATGTACTGCAGAAGTTCTGTTAAACATTTTGGCCCTAGAATAGCACGATCCAATTATTTCAAAACAGAAATGAAATATAGAAGTTGTGTACAAATAAAATGAACTCTCGCTGACACAGGCAAATTTGAATCTTGCTTTAAGGTCAGTTGAAGGGGTACTAAGCTGGGGCAGAAGAGGTTTGGTTCTGTGCACTGGTTTTGTGTTGGGATTTTGGTTTACTTTTGTCTCACAATTAATGGTCATACTTTGCAGTGATGTAAATCTTCTGCATCTGTAAATCACTTAGTATATTAACTTAAGCCTGAGAGTTATAACCCCACCAGAAAATAAAATTGTGCATTTGCACCATTTATAAAGTTGTTTAAGCTATGTAAGCTTTTAATAAAGAGGATTTTCAGAGTTTTCACATTCCTCTGGAAACACAGACTCAAGCTACCAGAAAAAAAGTTGTTATACTTGTCTCTCAAGTGTATCATATCCTTCCTACTTCTTTCCTTCGAAATATTCCTTCAAAAATCTTAGAAACTAGTAATGTTTAACAGCTTTGTTTCAATCCTTCTGTTGCCTTTGCATGTTTTAATGTGTGTTTTTAAGAACATTTTTCAGATCCTTCACTCCCAAGAATTTATTCTTGTAACTGAGACACGGATATTGCTTTTTAAACCTGTAATTTAAATGGTTTTCACATATTATTTGTAATGTTATCTTCTTGAATATAGAAATATTAGATAGTAGAGAATGTAGCCCAAAAAAACAATGAAAGAGAAAGGTGGGTGTGAAAAAAAACCCAAAAACAACAAAGAATGCATTGACTCCAAATAGGAAACTCAGCAGTTAAGTATAGAATGAGAAATGGTGCATTACATTATGTTTAAGTAGCCCTGTTGAAATAAATTGGATTATTCGCCTCACTAAAGCAAACACAATTTGGTTCTTTTATGTATAAATTGTTTTGGTCTAATTTGGAATGAAAATCTGGCATAGATGAAACAGGAGAAGGTGAATACTGTTGACTTTTTTCCATACCTGTTCTGCCTTTTATATGGATGAACTGCAGAATACATCCTCCACCTGTAATTCCAGGGAAATGGGACTATCTGTTAAAGAAGCATCTCTAAAGCTGCCCCATTTTGTAAAAATTAATTAAATTTAAGTTTCTTGAGGTTTCTGGTTATTAGGTAATAAATATACGTAGTATAAGTAAATATTTTTTTATTTTTCAAAGAGTTGTTTAGAAATATACTTTTCACTAATTTAAGAGTTGATTGAACAACACACTTGAATATATGTTTAATTGCTTTGACAAATTTAAGACTTTGATGCAAACAAGTTATCATAAGAAAATTAAGTCAAGGTCTTGATTGTTTACAAATTCGGATTAAAGGCAAAATTAAATACAAGGGAATAAGAATTTCTGCCCAATAAGAGGAAGGGGTTATATTTTTTTCAGTTTTGTGAGACATTGTGCACTTCCAGAAGAAAGTGGTAGTGGATGGCATGGTCATTTTACAGCTTTTATCCTGAATCCATAAGTTTTTCACATCCATTCTCTGCACTTTTTACCCTGCATTACACAAGTACAGGTATTCCCAGAAACTGCACTTTCAAACAGGGTCTAGATTCACATCCTGGATGGGCATTTTCTGGAAGCTCTCAAATTTAGGAATTCATGTATTTCAAAGTAGTTTCAAACTTTCTGTTTGTCAGGTCATCAGAAAAAAATGGTTTTCCCCCCATTAATAAGAAAATAAGAATTAATCAAGACAAGATAAATAATTGTTTAGATTACATTTTTTTATCTCCCCAGTGTTTCTAAACTGGAAAAAAATGTTTTCTGCTTAATTTCTCTTCAGTGACAGAATGATGGTTCTTGGAATCTCTTGATAGACTTCTAAAAGAATTTTGTATTAACTCAAATAAAATATAAATATAGGAAAATAATGAATACAGGAGTTTCCCTTTCATCAATTCTAGCATTATTTTACAAAATTTTTCCACTGTTCTGCTGTTGGACCTTCTTCATCAGCCTCAACTTTCTGTCCTATTTAACTGCCAATAAAATCAATTTGTGTCAGATAAAAGTTTATTTGATATTTTCAGTCCTAAACTTAATTAATCAGTTCAAGGGGCACAAGAGCGCTAACATGCTACTCCATTCAATTTAAATACCAATTTTTATTTTAATATATCACACTATCAAAATATTACATAACACAACTAGTTAACATCTCTAAAAATGGAAATGCTTTGGTACATTCATATGTTCTTAAATATAATATGTGGCATAATTTCTGGTATTTCTTCTACTATTCTATGCTGTTGATCTTCCATAGCTATCGTAAGGAACTTCTATGTGTAGTAATCCTTGCTCTGAATTAATAACTGCTTTTTTTTTCGCTGTTTGAAAGAAATTGATTAAAAAAAAATCTAAATTTCAAGCATACCGTGCAAGATTGGTCTGTATGATTTCTCTTACTTCTCTCTAATTTTGAATAATTGAGTTGATCTCAGTGGTTAAATTTGGTTGTATTCAAACTGTAATGGTTTAGCTTTGCATAACACATAACTTTGCATAACTTTGTCTGAACTCTGTTGGAGCCACTATACCTATATTTTGCTGTGATAATACCAAGGTTTCTATTGGGTAATAGAAAGATATGGCTGCGGGGGTGCAGAAAGAAACAAAATAAAAATCAAGCTTTTTTTTAATGCATATTATTCATTGTAGAATGTTACAATAAGCCACTATAGTGAAGTCATACTAATGTCAGCTCAGAATCTAACGTGCAGAAAAGCAAATATAAATCTTATGGACTGCTTCCCACTAAGCAATAATGGAAGAAACAAAAAGCCTGAAGGAAAGAAATTGTCTATGTGGAGTTACAGGTCAAACTTATAGTAAGACATCTGGATTTAAGAAGCAAACAAAAGAAGATCACAAGTATGGGAGCAATCTCTTGAGATGCCAAAACTCTGTTTTAAGGAAAATTTTAGTAATACTGTTTCAGACTATTTAATTTCACTGCTGGGGAGAATGTAACTGATCTCTCATCTTTGGTGTCTATTTTATAGAAAAATTATCCTGCATTTGTATCTTACCACAGCGTTTGTAGCATTTACGCTTTTTTATGATGGATCACACAAAACGTAAAATCATTTTCTCAGACAAACATCTGTATCACAAACACTTTCCAAACTTTTCACAGTTTTTACAGGTAGACTGTTATTAGGGACTATTCTAGTAACAATGGAGAGGCTTTTGGGGGTTCAAAAAAACTTGCAGTAAGGGCAAAAATCTTTTGACCACCAAATTAAAACAAATATATCTGTGGGAGGAAGTCTAATGCTTTATGCGTTGAGTTGAACTTCAAGAGATCTGTTCTCAGGAGTTTGTACAAATGATGGATTCTTGCTGTATTAGTCTATATTTTTTTTCTCTGAATGAAAATCATTTTGTCTGGTTTTTATCGGTAGATATATTTTCTAATGCATGTCAGGTGCTCTGGTTGTGCTCTGGGAAACAGGAAAGAAAAATCTATAAATAAGCAGTTAAATGCAATTTGTTAGACTATACAAACTGTTTATCAGAAATGGGGATTTAAAAAACACTAATTCCTTTTTATGCTTTAAATATTTTGTTGTTAACTGAGACAGGAGAGTAATTGAATAACAGGGGTGTAAACATAATTAACACAAATTACACATCCAATGTGCTATTATTTGAAAAAGATGCTGTAGCTGGATCTGGTTTAACTTCAGCGAAATGAAGATATCTGATTATATTGATGCATATAAGTAATGGAAACATGAAATATTTTTCATTGAAATCTGCATGTAGTTATGGCATAAGCAGGAGAAATTTCAACCAATAACTCACATGATATTCTGGATCATGATCTTGGGTATGAGGAGGAAGATACTTGGTTTGCTTTGCTTGTTGAACACCCTGATTTCTAACTATATTTTCCTTAAAACATATTCTACAAGTTAGAGGTAGTTAAAAAAGGCATAATTCTAGAAAATGTGTTTCTCTAGTAATTCTAAATTTTAATCTCCTTGCAATGATTATAAACATCCTAGTTAACTTTTAAGATATAAGTAATATTTTTGTTCGCTGTTCATAGTTGCGAATGCTTTGGTATCTATATATATAGATAATTTACCAATGCATGTAAATAGCAAAAATATATTTTAGCTTTTGTTAACACATCCATAACAGATGAACCTTATTTCTTGACAGTGCTGATGTAATTTTCAAATGAAAGGACTCAGACAGGTTATGCAATTTAACTAAGATTTTTAATAGAAGATTTTTTGGTTTTTTCTTCTTACCAGACACAAATAAAAGATGCCAAAATGTTTGCAACTCACATGCAGGACATCTCTTTCAGTAGATCACTCAACTTTTTAACAAAATAAGCACAGAGACTCCCTCTTTCCATGTTCTTTTCCATGTGATGATTCACAGTCTTGAAAACAGGGAATGTAAAGAGAAAATGCTCTCTTAGATTGCTGTTCTGAAGTAAAATATAATGTTATTTCAAAGCAAAGCAAAAAAAAATCCCTCTATTCTTTAACAAACTGAGCCTATCCTCAATATCTGGTCAGGAAAAGTCAAGTCAATACAACCTCTGTACTGTTACTATCACTCAATTTATAATCCTTGTGACAGGTATCACGGAAATGCAATCCGCTACAACCATGCTGTATGGGTTTTGGAGTTTAGACTAAAAATAAACATAAGAAAGGGCTAATTAGAATCACAGATACGTCCTTGAGGTCCAGCACATAGGAAAAACTTGGATGATAGCCTTTCTTTTAGAAAGGGCCCTTTGTACCGATTGTCATTTTTTTCTGTGCTGTATCTTTTATAAGTAAGGTAAGGGCAATCAGTGAAATGTCCATGATGGAGGATACTAGGAATCCTCCAAAAGCAAGACTGTATTTAGAAAGAAAATACCTATAAAAATTTATTTTTGCCACTCTTGTGTACTCTTTAATTTAGGTAATAGGTAGTTCAGGAAAAGAGTTCATCTGAATGAGAAATCAAAACTCGGATCAGTGACTGTGAAATAAAGCTTGGCCTCCAGCTATTCTTCAGTTGCTTTAGGTTGTATAATATAGGCCAGGGAGGAAAAAAAAGTGGGGGGGCAGGGGGAGAATCTATAGAGATACTGTATAGCATTCTTTATTATCTTAAAGTTTGATGAAGTTTTATGGAGACTGAGAGAAAGGAATATGTTCTGAGACTCTTGTATAGAGATTAATAGAAAACTACCAGAGAAACTATCAGTCATCATCATAATAGAACTGTAATGGAATACTAAGTTTTCCGGGACCTCGAGCACCACTTGGTCCAAAATTTCTTGAAAAAAGCACAGTCCAGACAAGATGACCCAGCACCTTTTCCAGCTGCATCTTCAAAGTGTCCAGCGTTGGGGAATATGCCACTTCTGTGGGGAGATTACTTCAATGGCTGATTGTTCTCACTGTGAAAAATTTTTCTTTTGTGTCCAACTGGAAACTCCCCAGGAGTAGCTGGTAGCCATTACCCCTTGTCTTCTCCATGTGAGTCCTGGTAAAAATGAGGTCTCCATCTGCTTTGCAGCCACCCTTTAAATATTTGAACATGGTGGCAATGTCTTCCCTAAGCTCCAGGCTGAACAAACACAGTTCTTTCAGTCTTTCCTCATATGGCAGGCTGCCCAGTCCTTTGATCATCTTTGTGGCCCTTCAGGGACCATTAGGAATCTTTGAGAGAAAAAGATAGTATTGCAGAATGAAAATGTTTGGGGTTTGCTGCATGACAGTTTGAATAAAGTAAAATGTAACTGAATTGATGATATGAAAAATCAAATTAATTTTTGTATTACAGTGATATTTTCATTTTCAGTTATTGTAATGAAATACAACTGTATCATATGCAGTTATTTTCATTTTCCCCATTCCATAACATGGGTAAATTTTAAATGTCATTTCTTCTTCTGTTGTGGTAGTGTAACGTCATTTTAGATGTAGTTTTGGATAGCAGAGGTGTGATAAAATATTTATTTGAACTCGTTTGGTTGGAACCATTCTTTTTTTCATTGTGAGATAGACCATGAGAAAAGCTGTAATGCATTATAATATTTATTAACTCCTAAGAAAATTTATTTTTGGCAGAGAGAGTCCTCTGATGTTTTAGAGTAAATGATATGCTCACATAAGGAGTTCACATGAAAAGTAAAGAAGAAATCTACAGGCTTAGGTGGTAGATGCAATGTCTCTAAGAATGAGAGACATTTTCCTTAATCCTGATGATTCAAAACTTAAGTTTTCTTTGTCTCAATAATGGCTTATAGGAAACAAGAATTTTGAGATATACCATCTATATGCCTCAGTCTAATTTGAAACACATACTGTCACTGCAAATAACTTATTTTTAAATGATTATTCACTTACATCTTACATGCTTTACATGAGAGTATTTTGGCTAGCTTCATCCCAAATAAGTAGTAATTGTTTTCCATTCTAATAAAGACTAGTAGCAATCAGGTGCCATTCTGCTAGGCATAAAAATATGGAAGTGGAAGGTTCAGATTCTGGCCCAAAAAAGCTTTGCTTCAAAATACACAAGGCACAGAAAATACAGCAAAGGTGAATTCATAGAATAAGTATCTTTAGTTAAAAGCCAGAGGTGCATCTAGCCAACTGTGTGCTCATTCACTGAGCAAAAATTCTTGTTTCCATTAAGTCTTTTCTCTTTGCCACGGCACATCTCAGAAAATTAATTAAAGGACTGGAAGTAATGCAAAAAAATGCATTTAATTTAAACACAAGAATAAAAATAAACAAGCCATTAGAATTAGGTCTTATGTTTATCACCATTGCCCTTTGAATTTGTTGTTCTTCTAGACGCAAAGATTCGGTCATGCATGGCTGCTTCAGAGACTGGTGGAAAGGTTGAATGCTAGAGGTATTGCAGGCAGTGCAAGACGAAAACAAAGCTAAGGCAAGCAAGGCTGAGTGACATAGGAAAAGACACAACATGAAGACTGATGCAGGGAAAAGTAAGACTTAAAAAACACCTTCAGGAGAAGAGCAGCTGAGTGGAAGTGAAGCAGAACTAAGGCCATAAACAGAAAAGTAGCCATTTAATGCTTAGCGGTTCTGATCAAAAATGGTTTGGTGAATGGAAAAGTACAAATATGATGCACAGACTAAAGAAATTTGGGCTTTCATTTGATACTGAAACTCTATTTTCTTTTTTTCCCATCCTTAGAAGTCTGCTTCTATAAGTAGGAAATAAGATGTCTTAGAGAAGATACAGAAAGGAAGTGTCTGATATAATGATGCTGACATGTATGTGACCAGTTCCAAAAGAAGGTCATTAGGAGGAAGAAGATTAAAAGAAAAGTCTTCTTGTTATCAACTGTTAGGATGAACTGCCTATGTGATGCTATTAGTAGTAGAACCTCCACAGATGCTTGAAATGACCAGGAAAGGAAACACGGGACATATACAGCTGCTTAAGAAATAATTTTTTATGAGAAATTCAGATGCCTTACAAATACTCATGAAATGCACCAAGCTTTTTAGGAAATTGTGTTGAGATTCTTGTATACAACTAGAGACGTGAAGAGACAAATGACACAGTTATGCTCTTATGTTATTCCAGAATGAAATAATGTGCTAATATAAAGAACCATTTACCTGATGTTTATGCCTGCCTTTTGCTCATAACAGCAGTTCCCTTTAGGAACCAATTCTGTTGTGGACCATTAGAGTTTTACTAAAACCAAATGCATTTTCTTCAGGTTGACTTAGTAATAAGGCAAGAATGTCAAATGTAAACTCTGCCTACAGATCCTCTCAGAGGGTTGCTGACAGTCCTAACCTTATGTACTCATTCGAGTTTTAGTTTGCCCAACTGCCAGTAGGAGCTCAATTCACCATTGTGCATAATCCATGGAACAGGTAGATGTGCTCTTTGTGTCATGCACTGATATCTCTTTGGGCCTTATAGATTGCTGGTGATCTTTCCCTTTTATCTTTCCTGATATTCTGTAGCTCAAGAGAGAATTTTATGTCTATGCCTTAGTTGTCTAGGGATTTCTTCAATGGCTGTTTCTTGGCATGCTTTTTGAAAGCAGAGAGCACCTTTAGCCATAGTTTCATTTGGGTATTGGAATGCTACTGCAGAAAGTTTTATGAGTTTTTTTGGCTTGACAGTACCATCAACACAGAAAGGCCTGTTAAACCCACAGAAATATGAAAAGTACTGCAGCAACCAATGTTCAGGAAAAGACACACAAATTAAATGTATGTCAAGAAACCCACTAACAGAAAAAAAATAGTGCTTAAAAGTAATGGAAAAGTCACTATTATGGCTTTCCTCAGGGGCATAAATCAGGGCATAAATCATAAAACATGTGGTTTGGAGTAAAAAAGCATTCAAGTTATACAATGGAACATTTTTTTTAATAAGAAAATACATAGAAACAGCATAGGGAAACATTTTGGTTAGTCATTAATAGATATGGAGCATTCACAGACAACACTGAGGAAACATTTTTACTTTTTGCAAATACATAATTCTTAATAAAACCAATGTTGAACTCTTTCATATTTATGGAAACAGCTGAAGTATAAATATAGTGCTGCACACACATTGTCTGGCACAGCATAATGAGTTTGCTGTATATACTGTGGAAGTTAATGGCATGGGTGTGGAAAAACCTGCAGTAGTTTTTTGGGTTGTTTGGCTATAAATCTAGCTGTAGCATCTATTTTGAAGAAACATCTTCTTCAAAGCAAGTAACATATTGTATAGATTTCAACCATCATTAACCTGACATTCAAAAATAACTGCAACAGTTGCCAGAAAACATTTATCTGAATTGTAAATCCTATTTGTTAAAGAATATATAGGTAGGGCATATAATGTTGGATTATTGCCCAATGTTTTGCTTTCCAATGATGTCACTGATCTGAACTGATTAGCTTGTCGGCTGATCCATTCTTGGGAAAAAAAAAACCAGGGTTATTCAATGGGCTGGGGAAGTAAGGCTTCAGCCACGAAAGAAATTCTTCAGTCATGGCCTGATGATGGTGACTGAGTTTTTTTAACATTAAAAAAATGACATAGAAATTGCCTTCTTTCTTGGATGATTAGCACAGTGATAGTAACAGATGGAGATGATGTTTGTTCTTCTAAAGAAAAACACGTAGAAAAGTGGAGGAGTCTGGTGTCCTCTGAAATGTCAGCCCTACTATAACTTTCTTGGTAAAGAAAAAGAGGAAATTTGGAACTGGATGCATAACTGCTATGACAAGAAAGAAAACATGGGAGAAAGGGAGTTGGTAGAATTTTTCTTTCTTTAAAAGCTTTATGTGGCAGGTAGAAGACAGACTTTTGAGTATTTGGAGCTACGGTTTCAGGTATGAATTTTTATCCACTGTTGGAAAAGCACATCAGAATTTTTTTGTCATTTTCACTAGATAAAAGGCCAATATAAATGAGAAACCTCCTACCCCATCTTTTCTTTTTAGTATTTCTCCATCTCTGTTGCTGATTATCTGACCACATTGGATTGGGAGTCCTGACTCCTACTGTAGGTTTTATAATATATATAAAATAAATTCTTCAGTGTTGCAGGAGGCTGTACTGGCCGGAAAATAATTCTCCCAGTGTGGTAGAAGAAAGCAATCAGTGCTTGATTAAGATTTTATTACAAATCAGCTCAGTTTGCTGGCCTTGTTAAGAAAGTAAGTTTTCCCCAAGAGAACTTAATTATTTTGGGTGTTATTATGCTGGCTTTTTGAAGATCTTTTTATGCCATTGAAGTTTAAAGTATGACATAGTATTTAATCCTTCTTCTATTCATATATACAAGTGCTTTTCCCAAATGATTTAACAAAAGGATAGTACAGATGTAAACAGAGACTCTTTGAATTATTCCACAGGGGAAGATTTCAATATTCACATATCATATTTTCACTATAAATCAGATAGAACAGAACATATGTCTTATGCATCTACAAACCTTCCTATATCTATTTGCTTCTATTTCTGTCATAGTATAGGAAGAAACAGAGGAAGAAAAAGAGAAAAAAAAAAGAGTTTTTATCAAGCTTTCATCAATCAAGAAATATTCTTTGCAAAAATTTAACCTTTGTGCAAGATGCATAGCAACATTTAATGGGAACAGCCTGTTAATAGTGAATTGCAGGTATTGTTTTCAGGAAAAATGCATCGAAGGATAGTCAGAGGCATTTCTTTTCTCCATAGCTGTGGAAAAACCTTTGGGACCACATACTGCAAAAAGAAGGTCTAAAATGAAACAAACGTTAATCAAAAAATATAAAAGATGCTTAAATTTGCCTACTGTTTCACAGGTAAATTGATTTTGTAAACACATCTCTTTTTTTTCCAACATTACTGAAGAATAGCTGTTCACTTATGGCTTAACCATTCAGTTCTTAAAACTTGCTAAGCATTTTTAGAATTGAGACTGATATCTTGCATATCGTTCTGCAAAAGTGTTATGTGGGCACATGGGAATACACTAGTTTGTGTGCAGCTGTGGTGGGTCATTTTCTAAACTGCTCAGATGTGATGGAGAGTCTACTGTAAGAAGTACAGAAATCACAGAAGTCTACCTTGACATCAGCAAGGCTTTTGACACTGTCTCTCATAACACCCTCAGAGGTAAGCTCAGGAAATACGTATTAGATGAATGAACAGTGAAGTGGATCAAGAACTGGCTCAATGGCAGAACTCAGAAGGTCGTGACCAGTGGAGAAGAATCCAGTAGGAGGCCTGAAGTCAGTGGCATTCCCCAGTGATCAATACTTATTGGGTCCATTTTTATTCAATTTTTTTATCAACAACCTGGCCAAAGGGATAGAATGCACCCTGACCAAGTTTGCTGATAATACAAAACTGAGGGGGGTGGCTGATACACCTGAAGGCTGTGCTGACAGTCCTGCACCTGGGGAGGAATAACTCCAAGAACAAATACAAGTTGGGGCTGACTTGCTGGAGAGCAACACTGTGGAGAAGGACTTGGGAGTCTTGGTGGATGAGCATGAGCCTGCAGGGCCCTTGTGGTCAGGAACGCCAATGGTGTCCTGGGGTGCATCAGGAAGAGTGTGGTCAAGGGAGGCAATCCTGACCCTTTAGGTGACCTATCTGGAATACTGTGCTCAGTTCTGGTCTCCATAGCTCAAGAAACCCAAAGAGCTACTGGAGAGGAAGCAGTGGAGGCTACAAAGATGGTTTGGGATCTGGAGCTTCTCTCATATGAGGAGAGACTGAGGGAGCTGGGCCTGTTTAGTCTGGAGAAGAGAAGACAGAGGGGATCTCTTCAATACATAAAATATCTCAAAGGCAGCTGTCAGGAGGGTTGTGCCAGACTCTTTTCAGTGGTGCCAGTGACAGGATGAGGAGCAATGGCCATAAACTAAAACACAAGAAATCAACATGAGGAAGACCTTTACATGGAGGGTGGCAGAGCACTGGAACAGGCTGCCCGGGGAGGTCCTGGATTCTCCCTCTCTGGAGACAGTCAAAACTCAGCATGATCCTGTGTAACCCACTCTAAGTGACCCTGTCTTGACAGGGAGGTTGGACTAGATGATCTCCAAAGGTCCCTTCCAACCCTAAGTGTTCTGTGATTCTGTGAAGTATGGTTAGGTAGTAAGTATAGACATATTTGGAAGAATGTATTTTCTAACTTCTTTTTAGTTTCTTTGTGATTACCAACTACAGTTTTTGTAGCAGAAGGGGCATGTAAGTATAAAATAATTGTAGCATTTCTTCAAAACACAGGCTTTTACTTTATTGGCAATAAAAGTAAAATAGGGTTTTTTTTCAGAATAGTCACCTCTGGACTGTTAAAAACTATTGCTTATGACACATACATGTCTTCTAATTCCTTTTCTCATCATATCTGGATTATCTGAGAGAATTGAATTCCTTGATTATTATTGAACTGCTCTGGTAGGGACCTTCAGCTTCTCTTGGTAAATAAATTGGTTTACTGCATCTTCAGGAGTTAAATTCTTTTTCCTTATAGTTATTGCTGTGGTTTACTGTGATAAAATATAATTCAATTACAATGTAAATTATGCCATTTAAAAACATATGTACAGAATATGGATTAAAAGAAATTAAGTAGTTATGTTTTTAAGAGAATGTTTGATGGTGAATCATTATGTCCTCTTTAAAAGAACTAAATTATAATTCTGGCTGTGAGGAATTACAGTTTACAGCAAAGGTATAGAAGGTTTCTAGATCAAACAAAAAAAAAAGTAGTAGTAATTGCAGGAAGATACAATTTCAAAACCTGAGGCTTTTTCCTATGAAATAATAGGCGAAGCAAATGCAATATGGAATTTCCAGGTGAATTTAGACTTCAAAGAAGTGCTTGATCTTAGTAAGATATCATCATATTCCCCCCTCAGTCTGACTTGTTGCTGGAAGCTGTTGTCATTGGTAGGGGTTCTCTGACTGTTTGCATGTATATGTGGAGTTTAGGAGTTTTATGCAGGTGTTTGAACACCCTTGAGTAGTCTGCAGTGAGTCAGGATAGGCAAAACAATTATATCTCATATTAAAGCTCTGTGTATTGGCTTCGTCTCAGAAGTAAATTTTCTTCTTTGTACATGATACAGTGCTGCATTTTGAATCAAGTATGAGAACAATGTTGATAACACACTGATATTTTAGTCGTTGCTGAGCAGTGTTTACCTTGAGTCGAGGACTTTTCAGTTTGATATGCTCTGCCAGCAAGCAGGTGCACAAGAACCTGGGAGGGAGCATGGCCAGGACCGCTGACCCAAACAGGCCAAAGGGATATCCCATATCAGAGAATGTCATGCCACCATATGTAAACTGGGCTGTTGGCTTGAGCTGCTGGTTGCTGCTTGGGGACGGGCTGGGCATCAGTCAGCATATGGTGAGCAATGACATTGCGTACTGCTTGTTTGTCCTCAGGTGTTATTTCTATCTATTTTCATTACAATTATTATTATTTTAAATATTATCTTTAGCACTCACTATTATTGTTGTTATATTATCATTGGTGGTGGTGTGGTTTTTATTTTGTTTCCATTATTAATCTGTTCTTATCTCAAGGTTTACTTTTTTTTTTACCTTGATTCTCTTCACCACCGAGGTCAGGGGGAGGATGTGAAAGAGCAGCTGCATGGTACATATTTGTTGGCTGGGTTGAACTGCAGCAACCTGATAGGCCCAGACATGAAAAATATGAGGGAATTCTCTAGCTCTAACCAGACCTAGGAAAAGAAAATGAAACTTATCGAAAGTGTAATCAATGCTGCACTTCCAGAGATTTTTTAAAACACATAGGAAATAACTTAAAAAAGAAGAGAAAAATCCCAAACTCCCCTTTACAACAACAACAGTCGCTGATAGATTTAGCTGCTTTGGGTGAACTGATGAATCTGCGTGGTGTCAGTGAAACATGACTGAATTATATAACCATAACAATGGCAAATGAATTAATATTTGCCCATTTCCCCACTCAGATCTAATGCAAATGGATGAAATCCTTTTAAGACAATACAGGAACTGACAGTCTAAGGGAAACTTGTATTTAGCACCACTGAAATTGCAGGTACTGCAGACTAAGTCCTTCACAGTTATTTATGAAATGACACAAATAATTTTGCACTTTTTGACTTACTGTCACACTTTTAACAGAAGTCCTGTGCAAGTTCTTCTAAAAGTACATAACTTTTTGCGCTCTCGATTTTAGGTAGAACTTTGCACTTTAATAGAAAATTTCTATCTTAGTTCTTCCCTGGTGTGACACAATTGATATTGTAGTGCATTTTTTCTGCAGTGGAACAGTTTTGTTTAATGTTTAAGTCATTCTTGAAACACCCATAGGGTACTCTATTCTCAAGGGGGTTTTTTAAGAGTATACATGAGCAGAAACTTTGCCTTTCTCAGCTTCTTGGGTTAAAACAACTAGAGCCTATGGCTTTTGCCATTCCCACAATGTTCTACTGCCCCACTTGAGCAAGCCTGAACTTTGAAGGCGACAGGCATTAACCATAAGCAGAGTTGTTGTAAGAGCCCTTGATGACATTAAAATATTTTCCTTTCCTTGTACACAAAGAAAGATGTTTTAAAATTAGAAATGGTCTCCATCTTTTTATTTCTAATACACAAGGGCAACAACTTTAAATTTTATAGACAAATGTGTGCTGCTGTATAATTAATTTATATTTTTCATGACTGTGATCCCCCATGTTGAGGGTCAGTGAATATTGCCTAGTAAAATATTGATTTCTACATATTCTTGCTATTTTTATTTTTTTCATTAAGTGACTTGCTGTTCAATGGCAATGCTGGGAATGCCAAACACTGGTTTGTAGGAAGAGTCCGATGCTAAAAATAGCATAGGAGCCTTTCTTGTCATTTGCAACTAAAAAGTCATGTTGGAAAAGAAACACCTCCAATGATTAGATAGGTCTAGATGGCCTTTTTAGGACCTTTTCTATTACTGTACACTGCTGGGATTATCCAGTGTTCTTCATTGGTTACATTTTTTATAAGACACTAAGTGTAAGTACTTCTTGAGTTTGATTTTCTTTTTTTTTCTATTTTTTTCCCCTCAAAAGACTTCATTGTGCAGTCAGTCCTGATCCTTGAAACTACATTTCTCTTTAAATTCATATCTCATTCTTAATTCCTTTTAAAATAGGTTTTCCTCTTCTGCCACGTAGGAATGTTTGATTTTGGTTTTTTTCCTATCTAATATATTACATAAAAGTGTATTTCTCCTACCCAAGTCAAGTTACTTAACTGAAGGGGCTTTGTTTACTTTATTTATAATTCTATATTTGGGACTGTATTCAACTCTTTTATATGGTGCCCTGATCATGGAATGTCAGGACACTTTAAAACTCTAAAGAAACCTTTGCAGTGCTCAAAAAGGGATGGTTAAATTCTATTCATTGTGCTGTCAGGGAATTAAGATGCCAGAACTTTGATACGTAGCAATGGACATTGTGCCCTATTCTGAATGGTGCTCTAAAGCCATCCCAATCATTACTTTAATAGAGGATAATTTTGTAAGAAAAAGAGGAGGAAAAGTGTACAGGAAAAATGTGGGCAAAATCAAAGAAATTCTGTCCCCGAATATGCTTTAGGGTGAATTTTAGCTTGTCCAGTTGAAAAAATTCCTATAAACTGCATAACATTTCAAAGTCTCAAACAAGACTTAAATGATTTTTTACTTTTTGTTATGGCTCATTGCCTAAGGGTGAATTTTATCCTTGCATACACATTGCAAATATTGCTGTTTATTTTTGTCTGTGAAAAGCATTTTGAGAGTATGTATTCATTGTCTAGTGCAGTAAGACACAGATGGATGCATAATTGAAAGTTCTCATTCCTGAAATGCTATAGAAGATTTAAAAGCATAGGTTCAAATCCTCCAATCACTATATGAATCACTATATGATTTTATCAGGATATCCAAATGACATGGACACACTGCTGGAGGCATGTTTTGTTGGTATTTCTGGAATTTTATCAGAATGATGTTTATGCTTTATGTCATGTTTCTAGGTGAATTCTTTGTAGTGTATGCACCTTGAATGTAATTGCTCCAGTTTGCTTTTCTGGAGCACCATTTCTTTTTCCCTTGTCTGTTTGCATCAATTCAGATGTTGAATCCCCACAGGCAAGGAACCAGACTTCCTACGTGATTATTACTTAGTGTTATATGGATTAGTTCTTTCACAAGTGTTGTGCCTTTTCTATGTATGTTACTGGGAAGGTTTCCAAAAATCTGATAAACTGTGTTTGGGGAGTTAGTTGGAAGATATTTGTTTTCAAAGGTAACGAAGACCTTAGATTTCCATGGAAACAAAATTATGGCAGTAGAAATTGAATACAGCTGGTAGGGTTTTGCCAACATTTACCAAAGTGCCTTATCTTTATTTCTAACTTCGTAGATGTGTAGCAAATGTCTTTTGCAGCTTATATTCTGGCATGGCACCTGTCCTCTCTGGTTCCAGCAGCTTGCAAGATCCAATCTTTCATTAGATATAATAATACAAAATCTTTGAAAGCGCATAGCCTACACGCTTGTGTCCTACTGTATGAGGCAGTAAGTTTTCCCTTTATGCTATAATCCCTGCCTACTGCTGCTCAGTGCTTATACTATAAAGGAGCAGCACAGCCATTTCCATTTCAGTACTGCCCAAGCAGCCTGCTGAGTCAGAGCACACTGCTGATTATTCTCACTTCATAGAGATTCTTCTGTGCCTGTTTGGATTTCAGTGCCTTCTCGAAACACTCACTTCAATCTTATGTCACCACCAAGGTTACTTTTCATTTTCCAATTCATGTTCCTGTGGTTCATAGTTTCTTAGAGAGGGTCACATGCCTGCAAAGTTTAACAGCTTCCTCTGCTTCAAATCCTCTCAAATGAAAGAAAAAATGAAAACTTAGCTTCTGGAGATCCATGCTCAAGCAATAGAGGAAGCCTTTTACTGAGTTTAACTCTTCCAAATGACCCTAATATCCTTGGGAACATCAGCTCTGGGGTCCTTGGCAAAACACATTTTCCTCTTGCCTTCTCCAGATATCATCAGTAATAATGAGACTTCTGTCACTCGGCAGATGTCTTTAAGTCTTCTTAGCTGTTCAAGCTCAGCCTGAAATCCTTTCTGTTGCTACTATACTTTGCTAAATTTTAGATTAAGTTCTGCAAAATCAGAGCCTTGCAGCTCTCCGCCAGCACCAGTTCATCAAGGAGCAGCTTTGGCTTTTTTAGCATAATTTTTGAGAAGAATGCTCACTTTGTGCATATCTGTGTTGATTATACATGCAGGAGAGCACAGGGGGAAGAAACTTGTCATCAAACTAAAACAGAGTGGCTACTGAGGCCACCAGCGTGCTGTGTTTTACTCTGTAGCTAACTAAAGTGATCTGTTTTGCCCTCTTACCATAGGGACAGCTTGCATAGGACAAGTATCAGCATGTAAACATGTATTACACGAAAAAAAAGTTAACTACTGAGCAAATGTGAATAACCAATAGTTTCTTGCAGGGAACAATGGTTTATTTTAGCATTAAAGTCTGCAATGGTAATGTTGAATGCACATACCTACTCTTTAAAAATTAATGAAATTGACTCCTGTATACCTAACATAAAGTCATGTTTTACTTCATCACCATGGCAGCCTGGAAACCATTTTCTTTGTTCTGGGCTGACAATTATTATTTTGAGTGGTGCAAAGCATTCCATGAAATATTTATTTCACTTTCTCTGGGAGGGCAGGATAAGGTCTGAATTTTGGTTTCCATCACTCTTCTGAAGTTTTCAACACACTTGTCTTTTTTCTGCTTTCAATCTTTCTATTCCTTTTTATATTAAGCAGGACTGTTTCTTAAAGTTAATACGGAAGAGCTGGTTTTGTAGTGATAAACGCATAGACTCCAAATGTATCTCTAATACTTCATCTTTCAAGCAATAATATAAGCAATAAATGTGCAGAGTTTTTATAAGTAAAAATTAACAAAATATAAATTTCTAACTGTTGATGGCCAGTTTAAAAGAAGAGGATCAATATATATTTATGCAAAAAAGCAATCACAGAATGAAAGAATGAAAAGTTCTTGTGATAAACAAAGTATTAGGATGACAAAGAAATTCGATTTCATGGATACAGTGTTTGAAATTGTTCTCATGAACATTTTGGTTATATTCAGGGGAAGTGAGTAACTGCTTTACAGTTTAGCAAAAGGAGCTATCCTAGCAGTCTTGCAAAATAAATATATGTCTGTTTTATACATGCAGAAAAGACTTGTAACATGGAGGGAGTGCTTATCTGAGGTTTGATATCTTGATATCATCTCAAGCATCATCTCAGAAATTTAAACTAATTTAACCATAAACTTAAAATTATACTTTTCAGCGGGGATTGGGAAAAAATCTTAACTGGGTAAATGGTCCTCTATTGTTAAAACAAATGATGGTAAACCGCATTTGGGAAGTTAATTAATTAAAGTCCTAGGAGGAAAAAAAAAAGAAATCTTGGTATAGCTGATTTAAATCTAGTGATAATATTGATGAAGGAATAAGTAAAATAGGATTTGAAGACCCATTTAAAAATATGTTTAAACGAGGAGGAATGTAAACAGGATAGTCCAATAAAACAGAAAAAGGTGTTTTACAAAAAATAAATCTAAGATGAGGATTACAAACCCTCCATCAAATAATTGTAAATGAAGGATTAATAGACTGTTGATCTGGTCCAGGTGAAGATTCTTCCACCAAGAGAAGTCTTGAGAGGAACTCAAACATCTGTTAGAATTCTGTGATAAAACTGTTCGTGGTGTAACACATGAACCTGTGACATGTAAGGACCTTAAAGTGATCTCCAAAGCCTTTTTTTTTGTTGTTGTTGGACAAGATTATGAAGAAAGCAATTAAACTTTCTTAATGCATATGCATCTTTATCCAGGAGTGACTGCAGGACTTATTAAGATGGAATAAGACATAAACAATTTTCAAAAGAAGTATTAATATATTATGTGACATACATTCTTGTATATATTTATTAAATAAGCCATAATTCTTTCGGCCTTTCTTTTATTTGTGATTTGGCAGATAAAGTTAAGCAATAAATTGTAATGTTTCTAAAGCTGGGAGTGAATGGAGTGTCTTCTTAAACAGTTAACATTTAGATGATCTGACATGGAATGTGACCCAATATAATTCATATTAATGGACAGCACAGGGCTAGCAGACACAAGTAAATTGCTTGAGTGGAAACAAACATGACAATGGCATCTTATATGTCTCCAAACTCATGTTTATAGTGTCATCACATGCATACTCTGAGTGCACAAAGAGAACATTCCTAGTGAAGAGATGAAACTGACTTCATGTTTGTAGTACTGAACAACTGGCAACAGACATACTGTGAAATGTGTCCGATCAGTCTTTGGAAATATTTGATGTTCAACAGGTGAAGGTGAACATCAAGAAACCAGTTCAACCAATGTATGTCTTCACACTGAGTGATGGTAATAAATGCTTTTACCTGCAGATTGATTCACAAGATAGATTCTGACTCAGTAATTTTTCATCAGCGTCTTCTACTTCAAGCAGAAAATATGTGGGACTAGGAACTTAAATGGAGGCTTCAACTCATCTAATAAAAATTCAGCACCCTTGAATTGTACTCAATTTTCCAGTGGTGAGATATTGAGATATTTCCTCATTGACATAACAGTTACACACATATTCATTGCCAATTCTGCTGTTTGCTCTGTTACTTAGGGTTGCCTAGATAGTTTTCCCTTGATGTCCTGCCTACTCCTTTTGGTGTCAACACAAAATGGGCATAATCTTGTGCAAATAAGGAACATCAAAAATATTTTTACATGGACTACAGTTTATAGTCATCCTGAGGTAAAACTTTACTGCCAATTTGAGGCACTTTTAAGTAAAAGAAGAAGCAAATTTCACAGAACTCTGGAACTAAGTAAGGATAGTTGATTTCACTGCTATTTTAACAAGCACTCTGGCAGCTAAATCTGCTACTGAAGAACTAAAGGAAACACAAACTCTATTTTTATTTCCCTGTCTGAGCAGACTTCAGTATATACTGTCTAGACTCCTGGGGACAGACTTGAAGGAAGTGCCTGATCTTTTTTTTTCTGTTAAAGCTGTTGGAACTTTCATGAATATTTGGATTTTAAGTCAAAAGAAGAAAAGGAAAGTTATCCTGTAATATGATGATTAGGTACTCGCTTTCTCCAGATTTTCAAATTTATCTCAGTATAATTCTGCATTCTCAAGAGACCAGAGAAAGGGAATGAAATTAGATGCACTAAACTCCAGCAACAAGGTTTTGCTTTCAACTGCCGTAAACTCTTTTTTGATAGCTAATGTTAATCTCCTTTGTCAGATAAGAATTAACTTAAATTGCACAAGTGATTTTTGGTACACTGTGGCAAAAATTTCTCTCCGGAAATGATTACAAACTGGTTGCTAAAAAGCCATTGATTAGGCATAAGAAAGTTAAAATATTTATAAGCAGGTAATTTTATTTCCCAAATTATTAATTTGTGATAGGAGGGAAGAAGAATCTGGATATAACTTCTAACTTTTCTCTTGGTTTAGAGAATTACGTATGCTAAAAATAAATATACACACATAGGTGTATATATATAAAGTATAAACGCATACATGTGTGTGTATGAGTGTATTGGTAAATCTCTGAGTTCCTGGTGAAGCAGTGTCTGGTCATTAGCACACGCAGTATTACTGATTCATCCAGAGCTTTAGTCATTGCTCGTGTTCTGAGCAGACATGTAATCAACTTCCTGATAATTGTCTGTTAACTCATCGCTGCTCAAACCTCTGTCTGCAAAAGTATTTTTATTTTTCTGGATGAGGAAGCAAATTTTCAGAAGAACTAACAAATATCACATATGTTACTAGTTTCCAGTTCATTTCTTACCTTCACAAATATAAAATTATATTTAAAAAAGAAAAAATGAAAGTAGCAAAATCTTTAACAAATTCCAATTTTCCAAGCAGTTCAGATTGCATCTAAAATTAAGCAATATACTCTTCAATGCAGTGTTTCAAGATGCTTGAACGTTACAGAAATCAGTAAAAACCTAAAAATTTTAGAAAAATTCCGCAATTTTACTGTAACTGAGATGCAGATATATGTTTTATATGACTTAATCTGTTGGGTTTTTTTGAAAAAGTGTGCTTAAGACAATTAAAAACACTTAACTTTGGAAAGCAAAAGCAAAAAATGAAAAGTATACAGTCTAAGCAATATCACAAAGCCCTGTTTTTACATAAACACTTTTCTACTTTCTCTTCAGAAATATTACACATATAATCTAACACGTTTTTCTAGTTGCTTCACTTCTGATGTGATATATCTATTTTATTCTCAGATTATTCATTCTTTCTCCTTAAGGGTATTTAAACAAGAACATCTCCCTTTTTTTTTTTTTTAAATAGAACACCTGTGCTTTTAAAAGAGATAAAAAGGGGTAAAATTGCTAGATGATTTCTATTCAGAGAGACCTGAGCTGGCCTGGGTGGCAAGAGGGTTGCTCCTTAGTGGATCTTTTAGCAGTTCTTGAAGAACCGCTGCTTCTTCCTCATCTCTGCAAGCTGACTCTCATTCTTTTCTAGTAATAACTCTCCAGTCCTGTCTACCCATGACTCAGTAGCTTTTGGTCGTTTCCAATTACTGGTCTTTGCATTATGGCAATGAATATCCTTTTTTCAAAGACAAAGTTTCATGACTAGTCAAAACCGTTCTAAAACCTCGATGCTTTCATGAGAGGCAGCCCCTCTACTGCAGCAGCTCTGGTGCTGTCACTGCAACAGTGAATCTTACAGGCTTGTTGCTCTAAGGACTCTACCCAACTCTACCAGAAAAGAAAGAAACCAGTGACAGTTTTCAGGTGGATCACTAGAACCATCCAAACCTTCATGCAACTTACACTTGCATTTATCTGCAAATGCTAAAATAAAAGACACATGCTAAAAATCTCTTTTATGATTCAAAGTATTCTCAGGACTTAATTGTCATTGAAGCTGCACTTTAAAAAAACGAAATATAGACAGGAAATAAGTACATCTCTGAAGTAAAAATTCATTTTGGAAGTTAGCTCTTCTGTATATTCAGTTACATTTGAGATACCTGAAACAGTAATGAATAAAAAAATATTCCTCTAACAAGGAAAATACTTAATTTAAAATTAAATTCTCTACTCAGTAGAGTTAATGTCTTGGTTTTAAAAGACAGGTGTCTGTAAGGAAGGCAGGAACCTCCCTTGGAATGGAAAATGCAACCCCCTTCCCTTCAGATTATTATAATTTTGAAATTAAGGGGCTTTCAGGCAAATGTATGAGGAATAGGAATAACAGTTCTTTACTTATATATATATATATATATGTATAACAAGGCAAACAAACAGCAATAGCTATGGCAGTGATACCAAACAGAAGCAGTAACCCAGTGCCAGCCTCTCTCGGCTCTCAGGCCCTTTCCCCTTCGGTGCAGTGACGCTCACAGCCGGCAGGGGGCGCTGGCGGCTCCCGGCGAGCAGGGCGGGTGCGATGGTTCCCCCGCGCCTGCAGGGGGCGCTCCGGAGCGAGCTCGGGCACCACGCGGGAATGGCGGATGGAAAAGCTTCCCTCACNTAAAAGGGGGCCAGTTGGCCGGGGCTCCTCCCAAGCGAAGTCCTTTGTCTCCCTCAAGTACCTTGGCAATGACTCCCTCTCAGCAATGTACATGTGTGGGGAAAAAATTCTTTCAAAAGAAAAAGAAAATAAAAAGAGAACTCTTAAAACCCCAACAGTTAAGTCTTTAGTAATATAGAATAATATTTAGAATTGGTCTTCAGGTTTGTACCTTAACTTACACCTCAGGAACATATTTTTAAATCCTTCTGAGGGTTTTCGAGGAAACATTTTGTTTTCTGGAAAGAAACATTAGTCCCACATCACCAATTGCCTTCAAACAAGGCTGATTCTGACATTCTGAAAAAAATGCAGGCACAGAGTAATTTGTAAATAAAAAACTTTTCTCAATTCTTATATTTGAAAAAAACATTTTTTCCATGAAACTATTGAGAACATGAGTGGAATATTTAAATTGCATTCCTCAGGAAGCATCATTTTAATTTGTTTTCATGTTTACCAAAATGAAATGGTATTGTACTTAAATTCATCTAATCATAGCTTTTAAGTCTGATCTCGTCTGACAAGGAATTCCACATGCTCTCAGAGGAAACATTTTCTAAATGCAGGCACATTAGGAAAGCATTTTAATTATGTGTCTGAGATCACTCCTTCTCCCAGTATAATATAATAAATCTGATTTACTCAAATCTACGGTTAGCAAATGTCACTGTCATTACACGAGAAATATGTAGAAATATGGTGACTACATTTCTGGTTTAGGCCTAGACAGTATTTTAAAAAATTCAGTATCTCATTTTCCTTCTCCTAAATATTTCTTCCTAAGTAAGTATCTGATAAGTCAAAATAAGATTTCATCTTACTCTGGAGAATTATAGAATGGTATGGGCTGGGAGGCATTTTTAAGCTCACCTGGTTCCTACTGCCCCTAGGGACACCTTCCACCAGACCAGGTTGCTCAAAGCACCATCCAACCTGACCTTGAGCATTTCCAGTGGTGGTGTGGTAACAACTTCTCTGAGCAACCTCTTCCAGTATCTCACCACCACCACAGTGAAGAATTTCTTTCTAATACCTAATCTAAACCTACCTTCTTTCAGGTTAAAATAATTAAATCCTATTCTACATGCCCCTGTGAAAAATCCCGCTTCAGCTCTCTTGGAGGCTCCCTTTAGGTACTGCAAGACTGGTATGAGGTCTCCCAAAGCCTTTCCTTCTCCAGACTGAGCAGCCTTTCCTCACAGAAGAGGTACTTCAGCTCTCTGACCATTTTTGTGGCCCTGCTCTGGACTCACTCCAACACATCCACGTCTTTCTTGTGCTGGGGGCCCCAGAGGTGGATGTAGCACTCCAGGTAGGGTCTCACAAGAACAGAGTAGAAGGAAAGAACCCCCTCTCTCACCCCACTGGCCACGCTGCTTTTCATGCAGTGCAGGACACTGTTGGCTGCAAGCACACATAGCCAACTGATGTCCAGCTTTTTGTCCACCAGAACCCCAAAGTCCTTCTCTTCATGTCTGCTCTCAACCCATTTTCTGTCCAGTCTGTATTCCTGCTTGACCTGGCCCAGGTGCAAAACCTTCCATTTGGCCTTGTTGAACCTCATGAGGATCACCCAGGCCCACCCCTCAAGCCTGTCATGGTGCCTCTGGATGGCATTCCATTCCCTCCAGTATGCTGACTGCACTACACAACGTGGTGTATACATCAAATTGAGGGATATTAAGAATAATACGGGAGTTAGAGAAGTCTTCATGTTCAAAAGCTCATTAATGCCTGCTCAAAACTGTGAATCTGCCTTGTGAGGTCTGCACAGGTGTGCATGTTACTGTTAGTCATAGATACGGCACTTCTTGGCTCTATTCTATGGGTGTTTGGGGTTTTTTAATGGAATGTATTTAAGATCCTGCTATGGGACTCCACTATCAAAGAGTTTCAATTGCTACTGGGAGTTAATTTGGATCTAGCTTAAAGTCTTAATGACTATGGTTTATGGTTCCTGAAGAGTTAATGAGAGAATAACAGAACTATTCTCCTCTCTTATTTAGATAACAACTTGACACCTTTACAAATTCATGAGCTGAAATTGCTGTGCACACAGTCACAATACCTTATTTTTCATTCAGCACTGTTTCCATTTTCTAGTGCCCTGTCTGACTTTGCTCACAGGTTGGAAAGTAGTGTGATGCATCATTTATGCTGCCTTCCACCTTTATTGACTGATGGCCTCCTTTGCTGTCAATCATTCCATTGAATTTTGTCAAAAAGAACGTGAAAAATTCTGTTGCTCATATGACTGAAGTGCCTTCACCTCTAAACAAATGCTTGAGACAGAAATCAGAACGAATGGTTACCTAAGGTCATTTCAGATATTGCAAAGTCAAATACTGGTATCCAATTGACAAAGTGACAAACATAGTTTCCTTGTTTGATTGGAAAAAAAAAACACATTATCAATAATTATTAAGAAGGTATTTTTTGTCTTTTGAAAATGGTTCAGTTTGACAGCATGTGATCCACAGCCTCATGCAAAAGATGCTCGTGTAAGGTTGTTACATGACCTCACCAGGCTACTACCCGATTGCCCATCTCTTGCTTAAATCCAAAAGCGCTTTATTCGAACACCAACTAGCCCATAATAGATACACATCAGAGAGCAGCAAGTTCACCAGGCTTCACCAGGGAGGCAGGGCCACAAACGGGACTGGAGATGGCACACTCACAACATAAGTCAGGCCAAAACTGGGAGCCTGGGTCCATGGGCAAAAGATGTGAATGAAGGCTCTCATGCAAGGCTGGTCAGGACTTTTGAGAAAGACAGTTTGTACATTGAGAACTAATATAATTTGAACTATATTATTGAGTGTTTTGTGTGTTTTATAGCATTCAAATTACCAAGAGTGAAAGTCAAATTTTAAAAACACTAAGTTTAGTATCACTGCATGATAAGAATCATGAAATGCTAGAAATGGGCAGGTCAGTATTTCGTATTGTTTTGTAGAAGCTGATTACAGGCAATATCAAAATATTAAAGCAAACAGAATGAGGTATTAATACATAACCTCAAATATTTTTATGCCCAATTATTAATAAAAATAAAGAACTTCCATGTGAACTGGCCCAACCCTGTGTCCTCACCATTTACAGCCTCTTACAGCGAAGTTGATCTTTGTTGAACTCATAAATTTTTGAAGAACATGTATATATAGGGTCCAAATTCTTTGAAGTTTTCCTGAGGAAAAGGATCCAACAGTAGGTTTTAAAAGCACATAAAATCTCTTGCATTGTATGTGAAATTAATTCACAAAATATACCAGCCCCACATATTGCATTAAAGTGTGAACCATTTCAGTTATACGAGAAAAAAAGGGTAACTGTTCTTCACCAAACAGCACACTACCTTAAAAAAAGAAAAAAAAAAAAAAAGAAGAAAGAAAGAAAAGGAAAAAAGGGGCGAAAAAAAGTGTTAAAGTCTCTTATCTCCAAGTTCTCTAAGAAAATCCATCTGAATTTATTGGAAGAAAATGCATTAAAATACACAAAACCAAACAATGTTTGGAAGCAGATTGTGGGGTTATTGAGTGAGAGAAAGGAAAGGCTGCTTGAAGAAAAATCTTCAGAAAAAGGGGTCAGATATGCAGGAGAAAAAGAATCCTAAGTGTTTCGAAGAATTCAGCATTGGATATTTCTTTATTTTAGAAAACTAAATAGAAACTCTCTCTTAATATTTCCTCATTCTTTACTGCTATTTCTTCATTTCTCCTCAAAGAATCTGTGATTTGACAGACGATTTAATGGAAACTGAAGAAGAAACTGAAGAAACTGAAGTTTCTACCAATTTGTAGTCCAATGTCGATTTGTATACAATGGTTCAGAAAAGTTTAATAATTAGCTGACTTCAGCAATTGTCATGTATTTTTCAAAAATCTGTGCATGACATGCATAATGCAGTCATACACCTGGGATGGTTCAGATACAACCTGAGCATCTTTTAACTCAGCTAAACAAAAGGCTCTCCTGAGGATGAGAGAGGTGGGGGAAGCCAGTAGCAGACTAAATTTCCTTTCTCAGCCTTCCCTGGAGATATTGAAAAGCAGGTACAGGAACATTGTCAAGATGTTGATATGATTTTTGGTGAGTTGTATAAGAATGTACTATAGACAATCCACTATTTCAGCTTAATGTAAGATTTATTGTGAAAAAGTGACAGACCGGAATAACAGGAGCTCTTGCAATGCAAAACTGCCTAGGCTTATATCTCCTCAGCAAGGGTTCCTAGTGGTGCATAAGGAAATTGGTTGTTTTCTCAGGTTACCACAGGCCTCCTTTATTACTTTGTCCCTGCTGAGAGGACTGGTTTTATACCATATTCATCAGTATTTTCACAATCAATCACCATCTTTCTCTGCTTTTCAAGAGCAATCACACTACCATAGATGGTGCTCCATTAGGCAGCCCTTCTCATTACATTTCCCTGTAGACATGCTGGGTTCTCATCTTGAAATGGCATCTGCCATCAGCCATGCCAAGATGCCAACAAAAAAGAGAGGGAGATCACAAGGTGGTAACATTTTAAAAAGACACAAATTTCAAACCTCAAATAATTCCTAGTACTTGAGACTGACTTTAGATCTGCTGTCTTGGAGTAGATGACCATACAGAAGAAAAACTATCCTTTTGCAGCTGAAACACTTGTGAATTTACTAGTTAAGGGCTAATTCAGAAAACAAAGGAACAACACAAAAATCTGAGTGATGTCTGCATGTCAGACAAAGAAATGTGAAGAAGAAGAGGTGACCACAGCAAGACATCAGAACCATCTGTTCCTTTTGTTCTGAGTAAAGACTTCTGGATGAGAAAGCACACCTGAGATCCTTAACAGTAAAAGAGGCTGTGTGTTAACAAATGGCAAAGGTGGCCTTTGCTTACAGCTGACTGGTGACAAAGGCATACTACCTCAATATTCAGGATGCATCCAGACAAATAAACTGTGTATTATTAGGCAAGGCTTAAAAGGCCCAGGCTTAAAAGCTTATCACTGTTGCTGGCTATAACTTTTTTTTTCCTTTTGCTGGCTGTGTCTATTTCTCTTCCACAGACTACTTTTCACTTGTTTTCACTGTAATGCTGGAGTTCTTTCACCAAGCCAGAATAGTAATGAGAAGGGCATAACCACTACTCCAGCGTTTGTTATGTTGTCATATAATAAGTACTGGTCCTTGAACTACTGAAGGGGGATTAACAGAATTGTTAAAAAAATAGATTCGCATCAATCATGGAAAATCTAGATATTACCCCTCATTTCCACACAAGTTTACAATAAAACAAAGGAACAAAATTTCAGTACTTCACATGTAAAATTGTGCTGCTTTATTTTGACAGAAAATGAATATTATCTTTAGTTTTTACTATACCTACCCATAGAAAGTAGATATACTTCCCACAGGAGAGAACCATGATTATATCACTCTCCTTAAATTTACCTTCAAATCACTTCTTTTTCACTGATCTAAAAATTGCTTTTTCTCTTAACGCCTCATTCCCAGTCTGTAAAATGGGAAGAGTACTATTTTACAATGCAGGTCTTCATGTCAAATGCTCAACTAAAAAGGCAATATAGGTGATGTAATCATCTTGTAGGGAAAATCATCTTATGATGGGGAGAAAAGATATAAATATGTGTAGTTTGGAGACATAGTTGCCTGTGCACAACATCTGCACAAAAAAATTTTCTCTCTGGAAATTTTCAGCATTCTAATCAGCATTTAAATCCTGATGATATGCAATGTAAGTTTTTCTCTTTGTTTGATGTAACTGGTTACAGTAAATAATGCGGACTTTTTCTTTAATTAGTATTCATTGAAACTATTTATGATTTACAAAAATAATGCAAAAGCATCTATAATAAACTAAAATCTTAATAGCTACAATCCTGATTTATATAGTAAGCCTTATATGAGTTTCCCACAGTACTTCACAAACAAATCATACAAAACTACAGGAAGGAAAAGTAATCCATCCCAAAGAAAGCCATTTTGAAAAGACTTGTTGTCACTATGCTTGTAAAAATATTCCAAAAATGAACAAAATGAATATTTGCAGGAAGCAAGTGATACATATAGGGTGCCAGCAGAGAAATGCTGTTTCAAATATTTTCTTTATTCAATGGCTGAAGGAATAAATCACACAGTACATGAATTGAGATCAAAATAAATAATAAACATTACCCAAAAAAAAATAGTAGTAAAATAAAATATGAACATATTGCAAGCAGCATTTGGCATTGTGTGAAAATAACAGGGTCTCTTTTGTTTTCTTATCAGCTCTGAAAAGTGTGTTGTCTGGCTTCATGTAACTGCAGCTTCATTTTTTGGCAGTAGATGAATATGCTTTTGTTTTAAACCTCAGTATCTTTAACACTGAACAGAAATACAGGTATGTGAGGCAGAGAAGATACAGTTTAGATAGGGTGTGTTTCATGAAACATGGTAAACTGACTATTCTATCTACATTCAAATGAAAATTAAAATTCTCTTTTTTCCATTGTATTGGAGTTTTTAAGTTTGAATTTTACCAAAATATGGCTGTATTAATAAAAGTTTAAAAATTCATTACATATTACAAAAATTATCAAGATTTCTGGGAAAATACTTGGGTGAACTCTGTATACAGTGTCTGTGCTGGTGCAGAGGCCAAACACTTATTTTTAATTTAGTGTATTATGTGGAGATTTTGTATTGAAAAATAGTTATAATTAGGATGAAACTGTGAAAAACATGTATAAACATAGGGGAACATTAAAGTTTAGTTGGTGTTGGTGGTTTTTTTAAGCTAATTGTTAAATCAGACTTGCATACTTACATTAGGAATCAATTTCTCATCCTTTCAGAAAGAAACAGAGGTGGTGTTCTCTAGCAGGAAGATGGAGGGGAGGGATAATTTTACTGCGTCAAGTATCATATGACCGTATATGTTCCCAGGGCAAGTAGCAGATGTGTATACTGTAGGTAGGTTGCAACACTAACATTAAAAAACCCCAAAACTGTTCTGAGGCTAGAGTGGGTGATCTGAATTACCTCAGAGTCTGGAGAGATGCTTCAAGAGCTTTTACAGGTACTTAATCATCTCTTCTTCAAGGCAGCAAACCCAGTACTGCTGAGAAACAGCACAGATGCACAGAGAGGATCAGATTTGCACTTCAGATTGGCATAGAGGGACTGAGACCACAGAAGAGGCCCCAGCTGGGGGCTGGTGGCAGGGTGGGAGGCATCAGGTGGGTGAAGGGTAAAGGATCCCAGTCAGGAGCCTGCCTTGCTGAAAGTTGCTCATCTGCCATCCTGTGCCAAGGAAATGCCTCTTTAAACAGAGGCTCTGTTGGAAGCAAGAGGCAGATTGCAGTGGTGGGCAATTGCTACAAGAAAAATAGCAAGCTGGGCTTGTGACTGCAGAGAGAATTTCATGGTGACTTGCTTGCCAAGTGCACAAATGTGTCAGACCTTGTGAAATGTCTCTACCAACTGCTAGGAAGCAACAGAGGGGGTCTGTAGCTGGTGTGCATGGGAATAAAAATAGCAGAGTGAAAGGCAGGAGAGAGATGGAGTAGATTTTAGGGGTTTAAAAATGTTTTATGAGTACAAAACCAACTAAACTAGTGTTCTTTGTAATGCTCTCTGCAATTTCTGTGACATTGAAGAAGGAGGAAGAGAGGCAAACATTTAATGCTGGTCTGAGAAGCCAGTAGTAAGGATTAAGAGGCATCAGAAGTTTCTAGCATAATGGATGGTCATGCAGAAGAGATGTACTTCCTCTGAATGACAAGTGGGTCAAGCTGCTACCATTTAATAGCAAGGAAATTGGGAGTGAACTTTTAAATGAAAGAATAAGAATAATCTGACAAGTCCAGAACACAACAGAGGTGGAGATGATGTACCTGTTACGGATGACGTTATGGAAATTTTTTTAGTCTTTGTAAAGGCTAGAACACAGAATGGAATTAGTTAGACTGCGTATGATTTAAACTGGATGCTGGGAAGAGAAGCAAACCTGTACAGTAACAACATAAAGTATAAAATGTCAAATGAAGGAACATGAATAACAAAACAACAGACATACCAGAAACTTAGTGGAAAGAGAACAATCATTCAGTGAGCATCATTCAGTGGAGTAAAATTAGTGACAATGATCAAAAGAACACTGACTATTTGGCAGGACCAAATTATATGCACCCAAGATTTACTTAAAATTCTCCTGGTACTTGAAGTACTTGGTATATATGAAGGTACCTTTTAAATTGTTCCCAGGTGAGATTCCAAGAAATTCAGGGTACATAAGCCTGATATCTCAAAAAGGCAAATTAGTATAGCCTATAATAAGACAAAAAGTAATAATCACATGCATAAACCTGACCAATACTGGGGAAGAGACAATGAAAATTCTTGAAGGGAAATCCTGTGTCATAAACATACTACAGTATTTGAAAGTTAAGCATGTAGATAAGGGTGTTCTGCCTGATATGTCCCACCTGGAGTCCCACTAAGTTTCTACCATAATTTGTCATCCAAAGCTTTAAAGAACTTAAGCAGCTACAGTGTAAGAGATAAAGTCCTTCACGTAATTTCATCATTTGGTTAAATAATGAAACAGAGGGTAAAAAGGAATACTTTTTGCAGTGTAATCAACAGTGAGTTCCACACAGATCTGTGCTGGGACTTGTGCAGCTCAAGATATTAATAGATGACCTGGAACTGAAAGCCGTTAGTGAAGTGGCAAAGTTTACTGCTGATAACGAGTTATTCAAGGCAGTAAAAAAGAAGGCAGACTATGAAGAATTGCAGAAGGACTTGAGAAAGATGAATGAGTAGCCAATAAAATGGCAGATGAAATTCAGTACAGGTAAATGTCAAGCCATGTATAGGGGAATGAGCAGGCCTACACATACAACACAATGGGCCCTTAACTGGTCATTATCACTCCGGAGCTAAACTTTGGGTCATAATAAATGGCTCTATGAAAATGTCAGCTCAACATTGGTAAGACAGACAAACCAAAGGTAAGAATCATTCTAAAAAGGAATAAAGAATAAAAAAGGGATCATCATGTCTCATTGGATAATTCTCTGGAGTCACCCCTTTCTCCTCCCTTTTAAATAGAATCTATGAAAACTGGAAAAGATTCAGGAAAGGAGAACAAGGATTATCAAATGTATGGAACTGCACTGCTTCTTTGTATAAAATAATGAAATACGAGAAGACTGTAAAGCTTGGGGGGAAAATGATGAAAAAAAGACATTAAGATAGACCTCTTTAAAAAAGAATGTCTGGGAGAGGTTGGGTAAGGATTGGTAGTCCATTAGGAATATAAAGTTGTCCAAAATAAAAGGAGGGATAGATCAGTTTAGCAGGAGTCAGCTTCAAAACAGTTTTAGGGAATTAGTTCTTCAGACAGTAGCTGTAGGCTAGTGGAACTGCTCCAAAGAATGTTGGAAATACTAAAAAGAACATGGACTGAAGGAGAGATAGGGAAAACTCATGGAAGAGGAGTCCAAGGGTACCTACTTAATGCATATGGACAATTTCTGACCCCAGAACCAAAAACATTGGAAAGCACATGAGGCAGAAGTGTCACAGACACTTCTCAATTTTTCATCCTTTCCTAGATTTCCATTTATGACATATTTTATTTTAGAAACAATAGTAACAAGCATTTGGTGTGACTCAGAAGGCCTTTACTATATAGATCCATTGTTATTGATTCTTCCAATGACTGACACCACCTACTTCATTAGTGACAAACAAACCAAACTGAGCATAGGGAGCGAGGCATGCCCTCACTGTTTATGCATGCAATTTTCCTTTTCTATTCGAAGTTAATGGCGGTTGTTTCATAGCCTGTCTGAGTCTTGTTTTCACTGAGTGAATTGAAAAGGTGCCTGTACATCCTCATTTATGATGCAAGTGTTTTGAGGAGTGCTTTAAGGCATGAAGCCTGGTGAGGATAGTACTGGAGGAGTGTGGGAGGTGGGGACTGCCACACCTGGTGCGATGTGGATCATTCTGCCTGTTAGAGTCAGTTCCAAGGATGCACAGTACAGCACCATTCTTACAAGTCATTTCAGACACTCACAGGCAAGGAGTGCAGCAAGCACACGATGAAGACAGCAACAGCCTGGCACTTGAGCACCAGCCTTCTCTCAGCACAGAGACAGATGATGTGTGGTCTAATAGAAGCAGACAGTGGTAGGGACACCATCTTTTCCTGAAATTGAGCCTATAATTGAATGATAAGGAATTTGGGCCTGCCCCAATGAGGAATTTGATCACTTGGATAATTCTGTTGCTTTTTTTTTTTTTTCTTGTAAACAGGGTCTGTGCTATGCCTGTGATAGGAAACATAGGTTTCTCCTGTACCTATTGTTCCTGGAGAGCTGCTCAATACAAGATTTATAATGCCACTTTAGCAATGGCAACATTAATCTTCATAGGTATGGACTGCATACATAGCAAGAATAATAATTATGAAAAACCATTTCTCCTCATACCTACTATCCATCTTATCTTTTAGTTCACAAGCTACCACTCATTATTCAAGACTGCTAAATCAAAATGTTCTGAAGGTCAAAATGCCTCTGGTACGACTACTTTGTTTTGGGGACAAATCACAGTTTTCACCAATATGTTTCATGTCTCTAACACTACCTAGTTACTGGTCTTTGTAATTTCAGATTGCTGTTCACAACAGGTGTGTTTGAACAGAGCCACATCAAGGTTTTTTTAACACTAAGAAACCTGGCTACCTCTGGAACCTAGTTCCAGATTATCTGGTTTTATTCTTGCACAGATAGAAAGGCTTCAGATACATGCAATTTAGACAATTTTTTTTTTTTTTTTTTTATGTTTAGACAGCACTGTGTTTTTGAAAAGCAGAGAAAAAGCCCTTGCAGAATTTTTAGTGAGGGTACATAATGTTTCCTTCTCCTATTTATTGATACACTGGTAGTTGAGTATTTAACAGTAGCCTATGCCTTCTGCTTCTCTCAGTGGTTGCACTTTTTAGAATTGGAGGTTTCTTCTTAGGCATGAAACGATTCTTGTAAAACTTGGCAAAACAATGTTCTTCAATAGAAAGAGCCCTCTTCCCTAGACTGTCAGCAACCAATATTACAGGCATTTATAAAGGCATTCTTACCTCTGGAAAAAAAAACCAGCTTGTAGTCTGTCAGCTACAGATTGTCTTCATGGATGAAAATAATGGGAGCTGTAGGGATTTTTGCTTTCTTTTTTGTGCTTACTTAAGGCTGGGAATGTTCTGAAGGATGATCACTGTTCTGCTCTGCAGCTAGGAATGCTGAGCTAATACTACATCATAATGTTTTTGTGATTAGGACTCAGTGAATATCCACATAACAATACAATTGAATTAGTGTATTTAACTGATTAAAGACTTTTGTCTAGAAAATAATTTTCCTCTAAAGTCATTACATTATATGACTAACAAAATAGCTTGATTACCGCTGTAAAAATGTCTACCAAAAAAAAAAAATTCACTACTTATGGCAAGCTAAGATAATAATTTCTTAATGTTATATGTTGAAAAGAACATTATCAATCTAGTTAATTTGTCTAAAAATTGTTAATATATTTGGCTTTTTGATCTTATTCTTTAACTAAACTGTGTGGGGAAAAAAAAGAAGACACAACCTTTTCATATGTCTCTGATTCAGCTGATATTGTTTTATACTAATCATCATGAAAACATTTGACATGCACCTAGGCAGATAATAATACAATGTCTTGCAATTTATGTAAATCTCCCAGTATTTTATCATTAATCATTGTGCCATTGAAACAAAATAATAATTTAGAAAAACAGAATAAAAGGTAGGGTTTTGAGTGATCAGAGGAACTCAGAGAAGACCCAGTTTGAGCCTAAAAAGGTCTGATCCATTCAGAGTCAACCTGAACCTACACTATTAAGTTTCACAGAAAGAATTTCACTTTAAGTTCTTTTTTTTTTCCTAAGTATAGATTTCTGGTTAAGAACAGTCACATGGGTATTTTTTGGGTTCCCCACCACCACCCCCTCCCCCATCAAATCCAAAACCCATGAAAATGCTTTTGTACACATCCAGTTTCCAGGTCTTTGCCATCTTTCATGGCAGCCTCCTTTTCCTTCCTCTCTGTTTTCTTTTCCAGGATGACCTGAAAGGTGTCTACCCCCACTCTGTTGCTGCACAACAGCACACTATAATGAAGAAAGACCATTCTCTTTCCTCTCTAGGGTAGTGACTTTTCCTCTGCCAAGAAAATTGGTGAAAGATAACACAGCAGCAGTCTGTGGAAGTTAGTTTGGGAAACCTGTTAGTGTCTCAAGTTGCACTGCAATATTTTACACATGAGTTTAAAGCACAAGGTCAAACTCACATTTTCATCATATCCAAGGCCTTCATAAATCTCAGTGTCCTATTGCTCAAAACCAGCAGTAATATTGCAGAACTTTTTGAGGTATCAATTTTGTAGAAGACCTAAGCAATTATTTTTATGCCACTTGGACCTCTGAATAGGTGGGACTTGGTAAGTTGAATGTTTGAAGGTAAGTGTAAAAATACTCCTTTAGATAATGCATAAACAAAGTGAATGATGGATCAGAACCAAGTATACTTGTGGGTAATGACAGACCAGATGCACTTCGACCAACATGTTGTTTTTAACTGCCTAAGTTAGGTTATAGAAAACCTAACTGAGGTAAAATGATGAAGTATGTTGCAGAATCTTATTTCTGTTATTGCTGTTTCTTACTTGGTAGAAATTCTAAAAGAAAGAGTTATGTCCTCTGAGTCATATAGAAATGTTGCAATTTAATATACACCTCAAGTTCATAGTGAAATGGCAAAAAAAAAATCACAAACTGAACTATGTCAGATTTACAGCAGAACTTTGACAAAACCTGTGGAGCTTTAGTGATATCTGCTGAAGTAGCACAAGAATTAACCTAGCAATATAGAAAAAAAAAAAGGGCTATTTTTCTTCAGCTAACAAAAAAACTATGAAGTGTCTTGCTACAATACTCTCAAGACAGCACTTTCCTTAACTAATTAAAAAATAAATTTCAATTAATAATTTTCTATTTAAAAGACTGCATGTGTGAATGTCAAAATATACACTAATAATAAACTGGGTCGTGGTAAATCTGCGCAAACAATGTTGTGTGAACTGCTCTCCCAAAGTTTAAAGGTTTTCTGAAGGACTCTGCACAAAGCAAGTGAAATGATAATGAAACCTCTTTATGAAATTATGGCCTTTACTAAACTTTTTATGTTTTACTCATGCTCAGGATTCATAGGATTTACACAGAACAAAATGTCCAAATACGTCAAGTTCATTTTGATTTTGAAGGTTTATTGCTGCCTGAAATTAATTTCTGTAATCAGATGCTTCCCACTTCTCTCGGCAATGCAGTTGAGGTGCCTAGCTACCAGAAGCAGCCAAAACCCGAGGTTTGTAATTCAGATGAAAGTTAGGGACTCTATCTTTGATTTTGCTTTGATTTGAAAAAAACCAAAAGCAGATTTTTTTCAAAATTTTCTGTAAACTAGAAGGAATACTTCAAATAGTCATGGAAATTAAAACAGATTTAGCAAATAACTGCATCAAGAAATTTTTTTGCAACCAAAATTTTAAAACAGTAGTAAATGTGAATTTCCCTGAGTAGATATGAAGTTATTTGGGATATTGGGCTATGGAGTAACCTTCTGGAGTGACAGTCCAGAGCTATAGATCTGGAGAAAAAAATTATGTCAGGGTTTGAAGCAGCTGCTATATCATTTTGTCAAGAGACTCAAATTATTCCCAGCCTCACCAATCCTATGACAACAGTGTCCAACAGCTATAGTACATTACTGAAGCCAGTCTCTCATCTTGCTAATCCTTGTGATTGCGTAGTGAATGCTAAGAAAACTTTGCCTTGATCTGCATCTCACAGCAACTGAGACACAAATTAATGCTAAAGAATACATACACTGAAAAGGTAGTGGGTTTTGTGACCTAAAACCCTATTTTATGTCAAAAAACTTCAGATGTACCCTACCACAACACAATCTAATACATTCCTTCCCATCAGTTCTAGTTGTTATTCATGTGTTTCATCTCTGAACATTGTGTGAAATAAAGAAGAGAATGGACAAAATTATTTTTCTCAGTGTGAAGTTCTTCAATCACTTTGGGTATTCACTACAGTTGTACACAAGCATGCTACTTAGTTGTGTAATTATTCTATAGTGTCATTCTAGGACAGGTTAATATGGATAATATTGCCCAATATGAATTTTTTATTTTAACCATCCATATTTATTGCTAAGAACTATCCATAACTTTTCTCATGTTAATAAATTAGAGAGAAATGGTGTTAGATTTGTGTTTGGATTCCTAGGTAGTTTCTCAGAAAGCATTTTTTTCCTTATTTCTTTTTCAAGGGTATGAAGTGAAAAAGAAATTTAATGAATTTTTACATGATGACGAATGACCTGTCACTCATCTTTAATCATTACTATAGCTGTTAACAACATAAAGTGGCAATTCTGCTTCAGATTATTATTTGAATTGTATACAGTAAGGTTTTTTTTAATATCAGACATGATCTGAGAGCTAATAACTGCAAGAACAGTGGCTCTTGAATCTCTTACTCTTCAACATTTTGGCACAATATCATAAATCTTTTTTTTTATTATTCTCTCTAAAGAGAAATCTATTCAGTGACATGAGTTGAATGAGATTTCAAGAGGAAAGGCTACGAAAGGTGTCTTGTATGCAGAGGAAGAGTTAGAGCTCGCTGTGATTCCTTACAGTAAACAGTAGGAATGCCCTATCATTCTCACTTCATGTCATATTGTATGGTGTAGATAAGGAATGAGGAAATAAAAATGGCAAGTCAAGGAACTGATTGAAGCAGAAGTTTGGATTCTGAAAATCCATGCTTTTCCAATGCGGCATGAATTAAATTATTTTATTGCTGCCATTTGGTCCTTTACTTTACCTCTTTTTGTCACAGTCTTTGACTTCTTCAGGTCTTAAAACTAATATATCTCACATTTTGTTTCATATGAACCTCCAGTTCATTCCTGTCCTTTGGGTCCTTCAAATGGTCTAGGTATACGTTTATCTGTCTAGCTGTCTGAGCCTAAAAGCTAGATTGACAGAAGCTCTATTCAGCTGATGTCTGGCCTGAGTGGTTAAAACTATCTCAGCATTTAAACACAAATTCCCAACCACAACTAGGAATTCTTCTCACCTGAGAGATCTGACAACTTTCTGGAACCATAAATGCTGTGTTTTGCATTATCTGCTTTCATTGAGTAGCTTGGTGGTTGGAATATTTGTGCAAAATAAAAATATTTGGTTGCACAGAGGAACACAGGTTTCCTTGGCTGCTAAAGCAGTGCTTACACTATCAGGCTGTGTGACCATAATAATTTTTCCCCATTTTTGTTTCCCAGTCACTAGTTATGCCATCTTCAGCACAACTATTGAGAGAGAGTTGAGCACATATTTCAGGGTAATAGTAAGGTTGGCAGTTAAATCACTGTCTCAGAAGGTGAGAAGATGATAGGAGGACACATAAATGTCTATACCAAGCTGTAAAATTAAAATAAAACTCATTATGTTTTAACAGAAAGATTTTCCTCTGTTATTAAAGAAGAGTCTTTTTTACCTAAGTAGAGTGATCAAGGCTACAGAATTGATGATAGATTGTTCCTGCAATTTGAGGCCCTATTTTCCTATGGGTGATTTGTGTCAGGGCCCTGAGTGTGTAAATAGGCATCAGTTGCTTTGTGTCAGAGAATGTTGGGCTCTGGTCCTTTTGTCCCAATAAGAAATCAGTGTCTTATTAACACAGTTAAAAGGTTTGTATCCTACTAATCAAGTAGAAGGGTTCATTTCACATATCCAGGGGTTTATCTGCTGATTAGTTCTACCAGTCAGGAGTTCAATGGTAGAGGTAGATACGGGTAGATACCTGAAGAGGCAGGGAACTCCTTTTACCACATGCACATCTAGGTCTCAGGTTGCCCTTCACAAGCATTCCTTAAAGTGAAGGGATGTTGCAGCTCTCTCTCACAGAAGGGAGGTGTTACTGTTTTTTCTTCACCCAATAGATGGCAAATTGATGATTGCCAACAATTTCCGTTAATTGGTGGGTATTCTGGGGAGTGGCCGGCATTGTTCCGGAAAGCAGCTGTTTCACATCAAGTAAAGCAATTTATGTCAGTCATTTGTGTCAGTCACTGTGCTCTACAAGTGGTACAGTGACAAAGTTCATTGATTTGTCTCAGTTCTTTAACACACAGGCTAGCACTTGTCACTCTGTGACAAAATGCTTATATAGTGCTCTATATCCCAAAGAAACTGAGAAAGGAGGCAGGACAGATGGCTGATGACATGGACCAAGCACTAATAGCAATAACCTCTGATGGACTGTTCATGTCTTCATTACTGGTTTTCCTCCCTCTTTATTTGTCTGCCTCTATTTGTCTAAGTCTGACACCAATAACACAAGACAAAAGTTCACTGGAAGAAACCCTTTGCATTTTGTACTTCCAATACTGAGAAAGAATTCCCTGGCCCAGCCAACTGTATTGACCTTGCTCGCTTGAATAGAAAACCATCATGTCAAACAATTACATTGGCTTTTATTGCCATTGTGATGAGACTCAGTGATGTGATAATGAGCTCACATGGACCACATATCTTTCTTCTGATTCTTCTGGATTTTTCACAGAATCATAGAATCATTTATTTTGGAAAAGACCTTTAAGATTGTGAAGTCCAGCCTTTAACCCAGCAGTGCCGAGTCCACCACTAAACATGTTCCCAAGTGTTGCATCTACACGCCTTTTAAATGCCTCCAGGGATGGTGATTCCACCACTTCCCTTGGCAGCCTTTCCAATGCTTGACAACCTTTTCCATGGAGAAATTGTTCCTAATACCCGAACTAAATCTCCCCTGGGTGGACCTGGGCCAATTTCATCTTGGTCTTTCACTTGAGACCTAGCAAAAGAGACCAACCCCTACCATCTGGTTACAACCTCCTTTCAGGTAGTTGTAGAGGCCAAAAAGGTCCTGCACGAGACTCCTTTTTTCCAGGCTAATCAACCCCAGTTCCCTCAGGTGCTCCTCACCAGACTTGTGCTCCAGACCCTTCACCAGCTTTGTTACCCTTCTCACTTCAGCACCTCAATGTCCTTCTTGTAGCGAGGGACTCAAAACTGAATCACAGAATTCTCAAGGTTGGAAGAGACCTTCAAGATCATTCAGTCCACCCAGCACTAGCCCTGCTACCCCTACTAAACCATATCACGCAGCACCAGATCCAGATGCCTCTAAAATATCTTCAGGGATGGTGACCTCACCACAGCCCTGGACAACCTATATCAATGCCTGACCACCCTAACAGTGATTTTTTTTTCTAATATCTATTATGGATCTCCCCTGCCTCAGCTTAAGGCCATTTCCTCTAGTCCTCTTTCTGCAGGCATGGTAGAAGACACTGCCCCCACCTCACTACAAGATTTGAGGTGCAGCCTCACCAGTGCCTTGTTCCTGCTGGCCACAATATTGCTGATACAGGCCAAGGTTGCCATTGGACTTCTTGGCCACCTGGGTGCACGCTGGCTCATTTCAGCTGGCTATTGACCAGCACCCCCAGGTCCTTTTCCACTGGGCAGCCTTCCAGCCCCTCTTCTTTCAGCCTGTAGCATTGCATGGGGCTGGTGTGACTGAAGTGAAGGACCTGGCAGTTGTCTTCTTGAACTTCACACAACTGGACTCAGCCCATCCATCCAACCTATCCAGATCATTCTGCAGCGCCTGTCTGCCCTCCAGGAGATCAACACTCATGCTCAACTTGGTGCCATTTGCAAACTGACTGAGGGTGCACTTAATCCCTTGCCCAGAAGCATGTCCTTGTAAGTGCACTCATCGTATATCTCAGTGTACTGAAGGGGAAGGAGCAATTATGCTCTACATGCACAGAACGCTTCGAGGACAGAATCAATTCTGTCCCTTTCCAAAAAGTATCCACCAATTTGCAGATTAATCAGTCTGTACATCTTCTTTTCTGTCCAATGTTAAACCTGGGTGGTGCATGAGACATGGCAGGATGCTAACTGATATAGAAGAATATTACTGTACTGGTTTGGGCTCATATAGGGCTAATTTTCTTCACAGTAAGGGCAGTATTTTGGATTTGTGCTGGAAACCATATTGATAACTCAGGGCTGTTTAAGTCACTGCTGAGCAGTGCTTACACAACAGCAAGGCGTTTTTTTCTGCTCACACCACCCCACCAGCGAGGAAGCTAAGGGTGCACAAAGGGTTGGGAGGGGATACGACTGGAATAGATGACCCCATCTGAACAAAGGGACATTCCATACCATATGGCATCATGCTCAGCATATAAATCTGGGGAAAGAAAAAGGAAGGGGTGACAGTGTTTGTCATCCCAAGTCATCATTATGTGTGATGAAGCCTTGGTTTCCTTGGAATGGCTGAACACCTGCCTGCCCATGGGAAGGTGTGAATGAATTCCTTGTTCTGCTTTGCGCTTGTGCACAGCTTTTGCTTTCCATATTAAACTGTCCTTGTCTCAACCCATAAGTTTTCTCATTTTTACCCTTCCAATTCTCTCCTCATCCTGCTGGGGGGGAGTGAGCATGCAACTGTGTGGTGTTTAGCTACCTAGTGAGGTTAATCATGACAATTATTAAAAAATTTCTCATGTAATTTTTTTTCTCTCAGCTGGTAAGAAGGAATACTAGTCGTGAAAACAACACCAGAACTGAATATAAACTGAATTAACAAAGCACACACTTCATCAGGAAGTATCTAAAAAGAATTAAAATTAGCTTTATTCTAAAACTAACAATTTGTATTTTTCAACCTATTCTATTTAGCTACAAATCATTTGTGAAATTTATGGATTTCTGAGAAAAGCAATGCCTCTCCTCACTAGTGCATATTCAAAGTGAATTAGAGCAAATGTTTTATAGCAGCCAATGTTTCAATTAGCACTTTATATTTTTAACTAGTTTGTCAATTTACCTTATTGTATTTTTCATTTGTAGTCATTGTTCAATTTATTTCCATTTCCATTTATTTTACTTTAAAAAAATCCACATTCATACAGTATGTTGATATGGTTTCTTCTCCTTGCATCCAGCCCAAAGGCATTGAGAGCAAGGCAGTCAACCTTTTGAATTTTTTTTACGTCAGAAATTTAAGGATTGTTTCAGCAATTGATTATATACGAAATTCTGTTTGTTGCAAAATCTCTTTTAAGGGAAACATTCTGTTGCTTTGTATAAAACATATATATAAGCATAAATTCCAGCTTAACCCATACTAATTCATAGTCTACCACTGTGATAAGTAATAGTGGGTTTGTAATTATTCATATATCATGTAAGTTACTATAAAGCCAAGTGTTTTACTTTGAATCAACAATTATTGCAATTATTGGATATTAGAATTGAAACATTACTAGTAATATGGTTGCTGCATCCAAAAAAAAGTTTTAGGACAGCATGTTTTACAGAGGCTTTGTTAGAAATCTGTGTCAGTATTTTTGTGATTCCTCTGTGTAACAACAGACATGCATATCCCCAATTTTTAAAAAGTTTACAAAAAAGTGAATAAAGTAAATGGAAATACGTCATTATAATGTTCAGTCCCAGTCATGTGATGTCCTAAAAGAGCTCTTACAAGGAAGACAGGGGAAAGAGAAAGCACTGAGAATTGAAGAAAAGGTCAGCATGTTGTCAGATTTTAAAGACTTCTTTTCCTCCTGCCTGAGTTGCTTTAATCAGCAAAATGTATGCCAGTATCATTATTAGGCAGCATCAGCAGGCCTCACAGCTATACAGAAGCTGGAGTAAGTAAAGCTACTGGCTTAGGCCGGGATTTGGCATTATCAAAGAATATCTGATTTTGTCCCTTTGCTGGATCATGTAGTTAAGTCTGTGACAACCCTGTCCAGTGCCAGAGAGCATCATGTTTTCTAGCTTCTTATAATGATGTGTAACCACACATCAGCATCACCATCCAGAGGCCAAGAGAGCATCTGCCTTTTCTTAAAGGTCCTGTGGTGCATCAGTCTTCCCACCTTCTTCCTCTCTTTTGTTCTGTTAGGTACAGGGATCAGGATTCTGCAGCCAAGGTAAAGGTCCTTTGCCCATGTGATCTGCAAACACCACAGTCCTTTTAGCTAGAGTTTTTTGGGTCACCCTAAAGGACTTTAAGGACAGGTTTTCCATGGATGATGCATCTTCTTTCTGGACTCGAAAAGAAGCTAAATGCAATTGCATGAATAGGATATTTCAAAATGCTGTCAGGATGTCTTGTCTGCCTCCTGTATGAAAAAGCTGAATGCTGTCATAGCTTAATAGATACAGATTAGTTGGTCCCATCCTGTACTCTCTGCCTACCAGTGAAACCTATCTGGAGCCCAGGTACTTGATAATACATGGCACAGATCAATATGTATGGGTGAAGATCAACATGCCCAGTTAAACAGATTATTTTATGCCTGGCTCTTGCCTCTGAGGCTGCTTTTTCTGTTGATGGCAGCTACAAGAATAGGTACTACAAAACAGATATGTATTCATTTTCTTGGGCAACTATCATGTGGCAGCAGCTTTTGGTATTCAGCAAACAACCTGGATACCTCTTGTCCTTCTTTTTTCTGGTCTTTGAAAAGGGCATTTCTTCTAGTCAGTACCATCCCTTGGACAACTAGGGGAGAGTTAGGTCCTTGTGTTTTTTACTCAAAAGATTGTGCCTCAACAGTCACTTCACATTTATTCCTAAAGCACTATCAGGCTTCCATCCTGGCCTGTCGGTTGATTAGGAGATGAATTAACCTTTCTCTTTATTTCTCTACGTCTCATTCTTTTAGGTGTAATGCAGCACTTCTCACTCGAAGTCAAAAAGACAATTTTGGTTTGTTTCCACAGGTGTAGGAATTTTAAAATAGCTCTTTGGCCATGTGTTTCCCACGAAAGGAAGAGTGGAAGCTCAGTTCTCTGCCTTTGGTGATCTCCAAGATAATACTCAGCTATATCCAGATTATCTGTGAAACTGTAAAAGCCCCACAAAATTCCAATGGAAAGTCAAGGAGCATCCTACTGGGGCTTTTCTATTTGCCGTGCTCAGTATCTGGATCTTGAAAATGCTTGTAGACTGTTTTCCTACCAACATTTCAGTAGGCTCAGTTCCAGTTAAAGACTGTATGGTTATAATCATGGTCCATGGAAACAGGAATTCAAGATCCTCAGCTAGACTCTTTCTGGTAATGTAACTGCAAAGAATACACGAATTCAGAGAATAAAGAAATGCTTTCCCAGAGATGGTGGATCCACACACAAATTAGTCCTTCAGCCCAGTCTTTCTTCTCTTCTGTGGTACTTTACACGTTTGATTTTTGTTTTAGAAGGAGACAGAAATGGCAGTCCATGTAAGCCATGCACACAGCCACAAAGCCGTAGAACACAGTACATTTGGCTGTTTTATCTGCAGGAAAATGTTTCTTCTCTCAAGGGTCAAGACACAGATAAAACTACTGTAAAAATGTGTAATCTGTGTGTATAATCTATCACGAACTATTTTTAAGTAATGTTTCATTCTAGATTTATTACATCTTGGAAATTATACTGTGCTATTAATCTCAGATTTCTCAAAGGCTCAGGTTTGCTTGTCATAGGGGTCTGCTTTTTCTGGGCTTGGATATGTACATGCCCTGCTAAGAAACACGATAAAGAAACTAAACTCCTTTTGACATGAATCTGTGCTATTGCTCCACAGGAGCCACAAAATAGAATGAAAGAATGTATTATGCCATTATATTCAAACACTAACACAACACTGCAGCACTGGGGTGTAATGCAAAAGACACATGGATTCCTTAAAAGATTTCATAGATATCACTACTAAAATGCGCTATTTGACATTACTCATTAAAGTGTGTTTGATTAAGGTGCGCTTTAGCAATATAACTGCACTCAAGACAAATTAATAACTCTGTCTCTAATTCTGCTGTGACTTTCTGTTTCTAAGCATCTATACTGCTGCCTTGCCTAGACATACTGCTCAAGTAATGTCATAGTCTGAAAATTAGAATCTCAGTCCTAAGGCCGTTCTCAACCAATGGCCTTTCCCCTATAAATTTCCCTTTTGATTTAAAAGCATACTCATGAAAACATATTTCTTTAGATGTCTTTCTTTTTATGAATCTGAATTACTAGCATTAGTCTGGTAGAACTTAATAAGCTGATATAGCAGTCCCATAATTACCAGCTACTCTTATAAAGCAGTGAATTTTGTCACTCTTGTAGTTAACTTGCTAGTGTGATATGGGAAGTCTACGTGTGGTGGACAGACATTACTGCTGTCAGCTGTTTGCCTGGCACTCTGTCATGGTTGCCAAGACATAACAGAGCCATGAGCCGTGGCCTCTGCAGCCCCAGCCGGGTGTCTTGGTGTAGCAGAATCAGCTGCACTAGTGAGATGTGATCGCCTGGGGCTGGCACATGAGCTCCTGTCTGCTGACTGGTGGGAAGTTGCAATTGTTGTGAGAGCAGCAAAAAGAAAAATTAGTGCTTGCAGTGACTGAAATTTTCTCTGCTAGTTTTGCCATTGAATATTAGATTCATCATATCTAAAATGCTGAAAAGAGGCTTCCTGTTTACTGCAGTTTGCATTGTATCAGGTGTTGTACAGAAAATTCTGCTACTGTGAATTGAGGCTTTGATCTGTTTTTTTCTGGAAAATAAAAAATTAAGAAAAAAAATCCAAACCCAAGCAACTGTATAATGAAGAGCTTTGATAACATATTACACCAAAAAAGGAGTTAATCACGGTAATGCTGATTACTGCCATCCTGCCACCCACTCGTTTCCTTTACATGTGTTTATGCTATAAAGCTGCCAATCACTTCTCTTAAATAGAGATGTCTCAGTTTTATCCTCCATCAGGATCTAAGTATTCCACCCCAAGGTATGGATTCTCCCTCTCTTTTGAAACTGGATGTCTTATCTGGCAAGAGAACAGCTTGATGTCATCTCCTATTTGTCCAACAGGTGATCAGCTAAATACGCCTGTTCATGTATATCTTCTGTGTCCAAAGCATAGTGAACCCACAACATTTCTAGCTCAAGGTAGTACAGTAATATAAACAAATTCCAAAACTAAATTATTTGTTACTTTTCTTCAGGCCAACACACTTTAAATATTTTAATATTAAGCTAGACACACACAGAGAAAAAATAGATACATTTTAGGTCTCAGTTGTAAAATAGGTAGTTTTCAGATCTTTAAACACAAAAGAGGTGGAAGTGAGGTCCTTGAAAACAGAGCACATACTTTGGCTCTTGTGCCTTATAAATATAGTTTGAAGTACCAGACCCTGAAAGCAGAAAAAAAGGCAAAGAACATGTGTGTTGAAACAAACAAAATCTAGGATACCTTTTCTTACAACTTGCTAGTTCTTGTAGGCGTGAATATGTGTGCATTTTCCAAGGAATCATTATTCTTTTGCTTTTCATAGGTAAGAGAGAAATGTGCATAGCTGGTCTCTTCTTTCTATATATACACCACACAGTTTCTCTCATTTTCAATTCATGTCACTGAATTTTTCTTCTTGTTAACACCTTTTTCCATTCGAAATTTATGCACATCTTGGTAGAACATTTTCCTGCATAAATTTACTTTTGTAACAAGGTATACAGATCATCTATGGTCTACACAGAACAATATTTCATATGGATTTTTTAACCACCCATTTTCTGATTTTTTTCTTTTTCAGAAGTCCTATGTCTCTCTTCTATTAAATACTGTGCTGCATTTGACCCTGCTGTTAAGCTTTTCCATTTCCTTGTGACATCAACCATGATCTCAGCCTTTGCTGTATATGAACTGTATCACCCAAGCTGAGAGCCATGCTGAGAATTTGATGGAGTGGAAAGAGTAAAGGACTGAACTATACGACTGAAGCATGTTTGACCCAGTGGAAACACCAGCAATAATCACTTTTAGGTGCACTGTCCTCATGCCTTTGGCAGCTTGCGATGTTCTGTTCTGTTGCTGGAACTCCTTCTGGAGTTCTTCATAACCAAGTCCTTCACCTTCAATCACCTTCAACTTTACCATCTGCATGGTCCTGGGCCTCAGTTCCCCACCCAAAAAAAATAGTATACGAAAGCTATCTCTCAAGTCTAACTGGAGTAAGGGGTGCAGGTGGTGGTGGGGGTTCTGTGTCTTTTTTGGTTTTACTTTTATTTTTTTATTAGAAAGACTTTGAAATTAATTTCAGAGGTATTGCATGGACATGTTTGCTACACAAAAATAGGTTAGACAATTAAAGTATGCTGTTACTGGATAGGGATAGGATAAATGCTTGAATGAACTTTCATACAATGAAGGTAGTCAGGCTGGCTGATAGAGAACTTCTCCTGAGGTGACAGACATTGTTTAAGTTAGATGGAGCTGTTGCAATATCTGAAAATGTCGAGTTCTTCAATTTCCATTAATATTTATGTGTCTAATAGGAAGAAAGATCAATAGCTTTTTCTCAGAAAGGATCCACTATAGAACTAAAATTAATTACTGAAAATAAAATAATTACAGACAATCTTATTTGTGTTCTGGACAGATAATTAGAAAGATCAAGATATAGGTCAACAGTGATTCTTGTTTCTGCATTTACTTTAAAGGCTCTGACTGCAGCTTGGAGACACATAGGATATACTTTAACTACTAGTTAAAATATCATATTCTGTGTTGTATCATTACTTTTTACAACTTTAGCCATTTCCCCTCCCTTCCTCTCTCTCTCCTTTCTGCTCTCCTTCCTTCTTCAGTTCCTCCCTTTCCTCCACTTTCCCTCCCCCTTTCCCTTCCCTCATTCATTCCTTCCCTCCTCTTAATTTTTTAATATATTTTCTCATAGATACTTAATTTATACCCATTCTATATACTGTATTTGCTTGACCAATAAATGGTCTTTCTTTTCTTCTGTTTGTGGGATGGGGGGGAAAGAAGAAATTAGTGTCTTTCCCTGCTCAGTCAGAGAATATTGAACTTCAAAGGACTTTTGATTGCTTTTGCCATTGGCAGTGACCGCATTTGCAAATAAAGGCTCCCTGAAAAACAACTTACTAGTGTTAAGTAGGGTGTACGTTGACCTCCTCTATCTCTAGATCTACATGTATCAATAACGAATCACAAGAAACCCAGATGGAAGCATTTTTCCTTCAGGAAAGAGAGGAGACAACAATTCGCCTGTAAAATTTATTTATCAGACCTAACCATCTCGGTAAATTTATCTTTCCCTCAGAGGTATTGTCAATTTTAGTCAAATAACTTAACACATCGCTGAGAGATATTCTACCTCTTCTTTTCACTACAATGCAAATAATTACTTCTCATAACACAAGTGAAGGAAAGATAAAGGTGAAACAGACAGAGACTTCTGGCCTGATGTTTAAATCTGAAAATCATCATGGCTTGGGAGTTTCTTTTCAACAGAAATTGGGAGATTTTGTGGAAGATTGTTTGCAGAAAAAGCCTTGACACAGTAATAGGAGGAAATTTAAAATCTAGTTTTTAGTAGGAGGCACTTTTTTTCAGCTGGTCCTGATGGCCTCCAAAACTTTGACCTGACACTTGATATAGATTGAAACTTACATAATATTGCAAACTATACGTGAACAATCATCATGACAAGGAGCAGGAAATTAAACTGATATGTTTAGGACTTACATAGATTTCAACACCTTACCCTCAATTGATTTGATGGACACTGAGAAGAACAGTGTCCTCTTTAGTTGTGTCTGTTCTGAAAGAGAAATACCAACATGTCTACTGTACTACTTGTGTGATTCCAGCTCTTTCTTACCTTTTGCCAGCACATTCCTAAATATATAAGGTAATAAGACATGAATTACTGAACAGCAGCAAGCAATGGATGGAACAACAACAGCAGAATTGCTGGGTTATTGATATAGCTTTGCCACTTATTTTTCATAGACTTTTTAAGAAGGCACTTTAAAACTACTGCCTCAAGTTTATATATCTACGAAATAAGACTAATTATTCTTTAAATCATTCCCATAGGTCTCTGTGTTATTTTCCAACTGTTCTCTTTATTGATTATCTTACATAAATGATAGAAGTGACAATTTGTTTTTAATAACCTGTGGACTATGTAGCTGGTTTTCACTCTGTTGTGTGTGTATTTTTAGTTGAACTTGATTTCTTTGAGACATGATGGTAAAATAATAACTGCTGAAGTCTACATAAGGAAAAACAGTAGGATTTTACAAGCTGGCAAATGATTTATCAAAATCTGAGCATTTGCTCTAATTGACTACCAAATGTTCTTGTGGTTACTTAATATATTTTATATAGTTAAAAATTGGCATCATGGTATTCTGCAATTTATTGCAACATAAATCATTTAATATAAACTTTTTCTGTTATAGAGAAAGACGATATTTCATACACTAGCAACAAAAATGTTGATTTAAAAAGTAAATAATGAGAATCAAAGAAGCTGAGGCCAAAAAATAAAATCAGCATTTCCTGAAGTTGTGATAGCAATTTTCAATATTTTCTAAGCTACTGTCCCAAATGCAAAAGACAGGTCACCACGAGCTTGTACAGCGGCAGTTTTAAGTTTGGCATTTTGGAAAGAATTAGGTTCCAAATGGTTTTGACTCAAAGTCAAACACAAACTTTTTTCTGGATTACTATAACTCAAACATTGTTCCTAAAATTTGAAAGGCTTGAAGGAATTATAAAATCAAAGTATCTCGTTAATCTTCGCAAGTTTATATACGTTTTTCACAAGTCTTTTCCCTAGTGTCAAGTGAATTTCAGTGTAATATTATCATACAGATAAAAGCTTAACGTAAGAGAATACATTAATACTAACACACAGGAAAAACTCCTGACACCCTGTTTGTCCACTCTGGTCATTCTGCTTCTGGTCATTCTCACTGCCCCAGGGCTGTTCCTATTGGGTGTGGGGGTTGGCCACCATTATTCCTGACCCAGCCCATGCTTCATCAGCCTCAAGTTCCCAGCTCCTGGAAGGTCTCAGAGCTGCCCTGGGGTTTCCCTGGCTCAGGACACCACCCCGTACACTGCAATCCTCCACTGCACAGATGGAACGCACCTGCACAGGAGATGATCACCTTGGCAAGGGATGTAACATCAACTGTGTCCTTTTAGGTTGGACATTAGGATTAATTTCTTCACAAAAAGGATGATTGGGCATTACAATGGGAGGCCAGGGAGGTGATGGAGTCACCGTCCCTACAAGTGTTTAAGACTGGATGTAGCACACAGTGCCATGGTCTAGTTGACAAAGGTGGTGTTTGAGCATTGGTTGGACTCAACCATCTCAAAGGTCTTTTCTAATCTAGTTGATTCTGTGATTCTGTGATCCTTTACATTCACTATGATTATTGCCTTGTTTTAGTTGTGCTGTTACGAATCATAAATTACGCCTTTTAGCTTCATACTAATGCTTGCGTCTGTATTTCATAAAGATAAATCCCTTTCAAACAGTTAGGCATCTGATGCCAGGTTTTGTGCAGCCACATTGCCTGGTGATTTAAACTACAAGTGAAAAAAACGCCTATTGTATAATTGTTGAATTGAATGACTTCTAAATTCACATGATAAAAATTTTTGAAGTTAAGATAATTTTGTGCTCTCAGATTTGTTTCTAATAAGTTTTTTTTAAAGAAAAAGAGAAATATTTCTTGAATCAAGAATAAAAGTCAATAATTATCCCAGGCTGTGCACAAAAAATACATTTATCTTCTGAAAATAAGAGAAACTGTTTAAATGTCCCAAAGACAAAGGAAAAATCACTTTTTTTTATTATTATTATTTCCTCTATGAAAATTCTTATGAGAAAACCCTGACATTATAAAAGCATTGATTTCTATTTGAGGAACTCTGGTTTTGATTCCACTTTTTTGAGAGACAGGGAAGAAAATAAATGTTCATTTATATTAATCAGAAAACATTAACACACAAATTTTACTCTCAAAATTTTATTGTTTCAAATGGAAGTACAGCTGCACTTAGTGCAAATTCACATTTAAACCCTAAGAATTCTGTATTAACAAATCCATTTGAAGGTCCCAGTACTGCAAAATTGCTGTTTTGGTAGTTTTTTATAGATGTAGTTATCTGCAGCATTATCATTAGAAGTCTGACACACGTTTATGTAAGAAACAACTAGTTTTATTAAGTGTTGACATACAGCATAGAAAACATCGTTGTAGAATAGCTTTGGCTTTAAAAGATTAAATTCTCTTTTTAAAAGGCAAAGTCTAGAATTAATGTTTTTGAGCATGTACAACTAGGTTTGTAATGAAGACTTCCATGGGATTTGAAGCATGTAATTTAGTTTCCTTGACATGTTTATAGTCAAAGACTAACAATCATTTTTGCATGATTGTTTTAACCCCAGGCACAACTTAGAGACAGTTTAGATCTATTATAGTGCTTATAACTAAGAGATCTGTTTCTAAGCACACATCAGAGAGTATCCCACCTCCATAGTCTGTTGGTAGTGTTTCTGCTTTCCTGGCACTCTTTTTCAGTCCCAAAACCTCATGACCAAATTAACTGCCGCTGACAAAATACTTTTGTGTATTTTAATAGCACTAAACTGACCCTGTGGTGATTAATTTGCAATAGAACCAGTGGGCCTAAAATTGCAAAAAGTATCTTTTTATGTTTTGGGCATGAAAAAAATCTCTGATTTTAATTGATGGTGTGCTAGAGGCAGATAAATATCTCCTTATTATGTCTATGAAAGTTGGGAATGCATTTTTATATCCAGAATATATATTTTAAGTATCAAAACCAGAGTGAAAATCATATTTTTAAAAAAAATCTTCTTGAAGGTATTAATTAACTTTATGTTTTTTCCTCTTGGTAAAATAGGTTGTAGCTTGATTATCTGAGATTATTCACAGATATATCCATATCATCTTTAGTCATATTTTAAAGCACCTTCTCCAAAAGGTTAATTATATTCTGAGAGCTTTTTAATATTTCTGCCACTTTTGTTGTTGAACAGAATGCTACTTGAAATAGTGCCGCGCTGACCACTAGCTGCC
>VZTH01000747.1:7285-70660 GCA_013397815.1 Aleadryas rufinucha
AAAAAAAAACACCAAAGAAAGATTAAATAGTTTATTCAGGAATGAAAGTGTGCTCATTTTATTTCATTTTATTCTAAAGGTGGGCCAAACAAATGCTTATATTTTGCATGGCGCTAAAATGTGCCACCAAGAAGGTCTCTGGATTTTCTCTCCTGTTGAAAATCTCATCCTTGTTCTTTGTGCCTGTGCCTAATAACTTGTCCAGACAGAAATAGTGATGCCCAGCTGAATTTGCAGATTTTTAACTTTTTGGGTGTGAAGGGAATGTCTCCAAGGTGGGCCATGCAAGCTGACACAAACGCTGTGGGTGCCCTGGCTACCTCCCCAAGCCGAAGGATGTTTGTCTGCCAGGCCTGGTGTATGCAACAGTGGATTTTACAGTGCAGCTGTAATTGTTAGACTGGACTGTCTGTGGTATCCCAAGGCTTAAATGAGGAATGGCCTACGTTAAATGCATCTGGAATGCAGGAACCACACCACTTAGCTGAGAGCACTGTAGTGGCAGACAAAAACTGTAATTACTTCCCATCAGCGCGCAGTGTTCAGTCATGCTCTTCTGGTTCACAATCAGCATCTGAAGATGATGTAAGAGGCACTGGTCATGGAAGAGAAAAGCCAGTGTGAGAGACCCTGCAGTTATTATGAGGCAACAATCTAAAACACAAGAAGGAGAAACACAAAATGGTGATGGTTTTTGTTTTCCTATGGTTTTATGAAAATTACACCTTTTCTATTTTTTTTTTTAAAAAAAAGGTGTAATTTATTTTAATTTATTTATTATTTGTTATATGTTGGTTAGGTACATGCTGGTTTGTAGTGAATCAGCATCACTAAGGGTTCACTAAAAGGAAATACTGTCCTTTAAATTACCAAAATCCATCTGACATTATTCAGAGACGTGATCTCAGCCTGGCCCATCGGACACTTTTCATTTGAGTCTCTTTGTAATCCTGTTCTATTGTGTGTGAAACAGATGAAGTAAGAAGAGTACAATCAATTTAGCAAGGATATTATACGAGGTGGCTGCTTGTGATGCCAGGAGACTATTCTCAATGGCCCAGGAGGTCCGTCCCGTTAGCATAGGTGCTGTACTTCATTAGGCACTGCTCACTGCCTGCACTAGAAATGTCCTTCACTAGTTCACTCAGAGGTGGTGCTGGAACCAGACCTATAGGATTGTTTTTGGATTGAAATGTAGGGGATCCTTTATCAATAGCCTCATCCGATCCACGAGAACCTCAATCATAAAATTAAATGGCATTAAGTGAGCAAAGAACAGAATGGTCTGTTGTGTCTGTTTGGTTGCTGTTCACGTAAAGATAGTAAAAAAAGAGAGAAGTGCTCGATACATTTACTATGGGTTGTTTTTTTTCTGATTTTCTAACAATACTTAATTTCTGATTTTCTAACAATCCTTAATTTAAGGATTTTTGTCCATTAAAAAGTGCAGCTTAACAAGGAATATTTTGTTTGATGAGATTTGTATCCAAAGCAAAGGAAATGAAAAGTTAAAATTGAAAATCAGCCTTCTTCTTTTGCAAATGACGTCTATGTCCCCTTGTGAAATTATCCTGAAAAATCAAAATGTTAGGAAATAGGAAAACATATTGTTGATGTTTTGAATTGCCCCACCCTGTTCAAGCATATTTGACTTCACAATTAACGTCTGAGTGTTTAGCCTCACATATTTCAGCAAATAAATTATTACATGAAAATTATTGATTTAGTCCTACTCACTGATACTGCTAGCCACCAAAATACAGAGTAACAATTACAGTAATTAAAAAATTCGGAATAAATAATTTGAATGCTATTATGTGTATGCATAATTTTTGATGCATACTAAAATAAATGGTTTTTAGGAAAACCACAAGGTATTTGAAAGCTCAAGTAGTTTAATGCCTTGTGCTAAAAAAAAAAAAGCATTTTGAGTCTTCCATTTTTAAACACTTATTTATCAATTTATCAGAAAATGAACATGAAGCAAACAAACAGATGTACTTCATATGCACCTAGAATAAAGTACGTTTTTAGAAAAATCAGCATTTCCAGAAATTAAATACTGCTAGACTTTTATTTGCTGGAGCCAATATTCAGGGTTTTAAAAGGTAGATACTTTAAGTAGTAAGTGGATTAATCAAATTTACTTTCTAAGACACTTCTCAGATTGCTCACTAGTTGTGCACAGACTAACAAGAAACGAAAAATTAGAACAGGGATAGGTTTCCTCAGATATCGGGTGGAGTTGAGCTGAATATTTTGTGTATGCAAGACAGCCCTGGCAGCTGCACATGTATTAATTCAAAAGCTGGTGCCCTATTTAGTCATGTGTTGGCTCCTTGGCCCTTGGCTTCTTTATTTCTTCGTAAGGATGCCTACATGTGAGTTTTGTAACCATTAAATGTAATTAATAGCAGAACATTGCTAGAAAGTCAGACATAATTGATTTCTTATTTTTTCTGTGCTAAAGATCAAGGGGCTATATCCTTCTTCCGCCATTATGCATGCAGAGCTATAGGAGAATGGACCCTCTGGGACAAGTCTAATATCCGGTACACTGCTGTCTACCAGGGCCTTATTATAAAAAGCTTTCTACTCTAGCCAAGCTGTGAAAAAGCTCATGCTATAGTGGCTGCAAAATGAGCAACTTAGATTATGCAGTCCCCATCAAGAGTAAGGCTATAAGTTAGCAAATTGAATTCCTGAGAAGAACTATTCATCAAATAAATCTGAATACCAACTGTTTTCAAGAAGATTACAACCCATTTTGGGGCAGTAAGAAAAGATGATGTGTTTGATGGGGAGTTTGCTCTTGACTGTATCTTTCACTTGTAAAAATTAGAGCTAAGTGAATTTTTTCATGAATATTAAATCAAATGAATTTCAGAAGGACCCCAAGTATTTAGGAGCTCAAATGAGTGAACAGTTTGTGCCAGAAACAAAAGAGATATTATTTTAACACATTCAAACAAGCAAAAATTAAATTCTTCATTTTTAAAACATCAGAAAAAAACCTATTTGCTTTCTTCATCAAAATGAACTTTTTTGACTAGCTTTGAACAGAATGTAAATAAAAAGTCATGTGCCTTATTTTAGGGGACTCTGAGGCACAGAAAAATCCTGCTGCAATCAGTATGTTTATGAGATCCTATTTCAAAATGTTGATTGAAGAAAAAATGAGTATATTCTAAATGGTGTTTTAAAGAACACATTTTTATTACATTGATACATCTTGATCTTTTCATTATGGTTAATATAATTTTTTTTAATCTGCCTGTAATTGAAGAGAAGCCACTCTTCCTTCTGCAGTAACTGAAGAGCTTTTCCAAATTATGGAAGTGGTGAAACTCTTGCTTTCTCAAGGAGAGCAGTTTTATATAAGATGACATAAACGTCCTGTTTGCAGGGGTTTTATTTTATATAGATCCTGTCTGTACTGAAACACGTGAGCCATTTTCTGAAACAAGTGTGACAATGCCTTATTGTGACCACCACATGCTATATGAAGAGTTCATTGGTAGGACTTGAATTGTAAAAGTAATGGTTAGAATCTAAAAGGATGTAGATGCTACAACACAAAGAATTACCACTCCGTGGTGGCCTTGTTCTATTACATGTCACCCTTTGCAAATTGTGTGGAAGATTAAGTGATGTAGCAGGCAATGTGTTGAAAAAAAGCACCAAATTGCAAGGAAGCCAAAGGAGGAGACACCTAAAATTAGTTTGCAGGAAAACGCTGAGGATTTTGTTTTCTGTAGGTCTTCCTTTTTTCCTGATCAATGGCTTCTGGTTCTCTCTGGGATGAGTGCCCATCATTCCTCAGCATTTCCTGAAGACTAGACTATACCCTTCTCTATTCAATGCATGTGCTTCTGTGAATTCCACTCCATGGGACAAAGTACCACGAAAAACCTCTTCAGAGGCTTCATCCACTATTAGAGGCAGTAGGTCTTCAGAAACTCACAAAATTTCATTTTCAAAGGCATATATTTTACCATTTTGCCAACAAGAAGGCCGATTGCACTAATGTTTTGTAAACTTCTAACTTATATTTATTAGTGGTCAGTTTGTGTTTTGTTTTTTTTTTTTTTTGAGAATAACAGTCTTCAGTTTTATTTGATGTTTACTGCCATTACATATTCATAGACAGAAATGGTATTTACCTTCACTCCTTATTCTGGTGGGCTAAACAGATCAAGTTTCTTTAATTTTTCCCATATAAAAAAGAGTAGTACTGACCACTGTAATGCATTTTCAGTGTTGCTTTTTCAGTTGTAATTGACCTTTTTAAACAGCAATGTCCTAAATGGTAATCAGAACTGTGGATAGGATGATTAAAAAAAAGAAGCTGTAGAATGAGAAATACAAAACTTAGGAAGGGAGGTTTTCCACATGGCTTTACGATTGTCTTCTCTGGACAGACCTTTAAGCTTACACATCCGTGAGAGACATCTCCTCTCTGACACCGAGGAAGGCTTTTTGCAAGCACTTTAGCCACTCTCTAAAAGTTCACTAAACTGTTAATTGAATCCAATTCATATTATATAAAGCCTCTGTTTTCACTTGTGTTTCAGTCAAATAGAACTCTAGCTTTTCCTGCTTCCAGATTATAAACTGCCTAGTCACTGAAGCATCAGAGAGGCAACAAGGAGGATGCAGTTTTTCATTTTGTCCCATAGCCTGTGCTGGAAGGAACACTAGCTTCAGATCCTAAAATCTTTTGACACCCCATGGAGAGGTAAGTGCAGAAAGAACATCAAGCAAAGCTATTCCTGAGGCAATTTAGCTCTTTGTTTATCGAATGGTTGAAATAATAGAGTACATTATGCAGAAGGGCCTTAATTGATATAGAGAGGCATTGCATCTCAGTGCCACAACTCAGTCTCACCCTCCAATACAGGCTGATGTGGTTTATTTTTGTGTTACTTGTGTAGTGAGCTTTCTGCCTTATCATCTGATATTAAAATATGACTTTGAGAACAAAAAGGTTTGAAAATAACTTTGGGAGTGAATTAAAAGGGATGAATCCAAATCTACTGAAGATTTTTTCAGCTTGAATAGCTTATAAACAAATTTAATGGCCCTGCCTGCAATCACTTCATACTTTTTGGTAAATACCTCTTTTTTTAAAATGAAATTCCTTCCTAATATATTAATAGTGTGTTGGTGAATTTCTGTTTTGTTATTTACTTGCATAAAATAGAATGTCTTGCATGGAAAATTTTGTCATCTGATTTGGAAACGCAGCCCATGATCTCAGGATAATTTTTCGTACTTTTCTTTTGCCTCATCCTTTTGTCACAGAAAAGGAAAAAATACTATCTCACTATCTCTTGGATGATACTTCTTTCTTCATATATTACATGTAAGGATTATTTTCCGTTTTTCTGCTGTGTCTATGCAAGGATATTGGGCAAAAGCTATTCAAAATAATATAAGAAATGAATACTTAAATATTAGTATTGAATTAACCCTTATTTGAGTAGGTTATCGGAAGAATGAATGCTGAACATAGATAGGTATTTTTCCTTTGCTTTGAAAACAAATACTTGCTTCAGTTTCAGCTAAAGTAGACATGAGGCACAAAAACACTTTACAGGCATGAGAGAGAACTTTTTACTGGTTTAAGTCTTTTTAACACTGCAGTCCTACTCATAGCGTGTATGTCCTCCTGTTTTCAGAACTACAGTGCAGCATCAGGACAAGTTGAGAACTAAGATCACACTGTAGTGGTGTTTTTCTTCAAAACAAATACATTTATAAAGAAAACTAATGACAACGGGGCCAAACCAATACGTATGGTTTCACGTTTCAGTGAATTTCACACGAAAAGAGATAGCTAACACAGACTTTTTCCATGAAACCTGTGTGTTTCAACAGGTGTGATGGGACAAATGATGCATCTTAGCCATCAGAGATGGTTTGGTAGGAAAGATCCAGCTGGAGATGTTGATGTTGAGAAACTGAGAAAATAAGATCTAACTTGTAATCTCTTTCCCCTAAGTGGCTGCAGACTTATGAGTTATGTATGGAGTAGCAGTTTTGTCAGATTAAAATGCATCTAGGTTACAAATATTTTGAGACAAATCTCAAGGTCTCTCTTATAATGTCTCAAAATATTCCCAGGTATCATTTTCCGGATGAGAATAATAAACAACATGTGCATTGGCTAATACATTTACTGGCAGGTATGCACTCTGCAGGAGTGAGATGTATGCCTTCCTGATTGACACTGCATAGTGTCTAAGTATACTGATAGGTGAGACACATTAAAGAAACCCAACCAAACAAATTAAAATGTGGTTTTTCATTTTACACAGACATTCTATACTAAAATTACCTGCACTCTGAGAATAAACACATACACTGTTGATTCAAGCTCTAATTTACATCCAGGTAGCTCCGCTGCTGTTGAAAATAGTTTCCTGTTCTTACCAGGGAAAACATTTCTATACCAAAAAGAACTTGTCTGTATTAGAGAAAGCAAAAGACACTGTATTCCACTATGCATAATTAACAAAATGTTTATTTTTAAAAATTGACGGCAATTTACAGATCTATTCACATTTTAAATAGCTCTCATTAAAAAAAAAAAAAAAAGCACTAAATTATTTTATATATGCCATGAAGCAGTGGTGATCTATTATACAGGAAGACTTATTCTGCTACAGTTTGCTGGTATGCACATGAAGTTGACAGAGCTAGACTGAACTAAAAACTGCAATTAAACCAAGGAAAAGTAATCATAAGAGACAATGTTGCAATAACAATGCAGGAAATCTCAATGAGAAACTGTGTATAAGTGACAGATAATTTTATTTTAAAATTAAATGAAACCTGAAAACCACTGTGGTCCTCCCAGATCACTCTGTCATACTCACATGTTCACAAACACCTGCTGGTATCCAGGTCATCTGTCTAAGAGAAGATGGGAGATGAAACACCAGTTTGTGGGTTCTCCTCTTGATGTTTTTGTCCAAGACATGGATGCACACCGGCACGGATTCTGAGTCATTTATACAAAAGAAATGAGCTGGTTTTATGCACTTTTCCAAGGCACAGTATTTCCTTACATGGTAACTCTCACTACGTGACCTATCGGATGTTGCCACGTCAGCAATTCACTTTCTGAATGTCCTTCTATGGGGTGATCACGGCTGTTCACCGTCTGTAGCTTCTGGCGGGCTCCTCTCCGTAGGGCTGTGCCGTGTGACACCTCCTGCCCCCAGGGTCAGGTGAGACACGCCTCTCTGTGCCACCATGTGCTCCTTTGTGCTGCCGTGTGCTTCTGCAGGCACGTCCCACAGCCTGTAACCCAATTCTATCTTCTCTCTCCCCATAATTTTGGATTCTTCTTAGATTAATAACCATACACTTTCCTTGGATGGGGCTTTTTGTTCCTTTAAAAAATAACCACAATAACTCTCTTCACCCTGTCCCACCTCTGTGAGCACCAGGATTTAGTCACTGTCTTTTGTGTCTCCACCTGAGTGCCGTGTGAAGTCCAGTTTAAATGTGCGATAGAATTTTAACGATCTGCTAATGCACATGCATCTGTGCCTACTCATCATATAGCTTTTTCCTCTCTTTATCTTCCTGGTGTTTCCACAGCTGTGTTTTCTCAGCCATTGTCCATTCATACCAATTTTAACATTTCTATTAAAATTCTCTACATAATTAAATTGTAACTCTAACACATTTACTGTGTCTCTCCTTTCGGATGTCTGAACTCCATGAATTCAAGTTCATGGAGTTTGGATGCTAATTTAATTACTTCAGGCCTTTCATGATTTTTACAACATCAATATTTAGAATCTAGAAATAATAAATTACAGCAAGCTTTTCTTGCTTTTCTTGTTTTTCTTGGTAATCTTTGGGCTGCATGAATAACAGGATGCATACCCACAGTCAAACTACCATGAAACTGTTTTACAAACCATGATTGTGTCCAGGGAGACAAGGTTAATTTTGTACAAACACATACAGGAAAAACTGGATGTTTTGTCAAGTATTTTTCCTATGTATTCTTCAGAGCAAAACCCTTTCTGGTGTATTTTTGGATGCATTGGGCTGTTTCTGTGACTGGTACTTTCATTTATAGCATGGCCAGTGTGCTGTTAAGATGGCTTATTGTACATGAGAAATGGAACTGTATTTCTATTCAAGAAAGTCCATTCAGAAGAAGTACCATTCAGTTCATGCCCATGTTTAGCCTGTCCTAACATAATGTATAGGACCCAGGTGAAAAAAGGAAATGCTAAGACTTCAAAGAATCTTCCATGTGTTCTAAATTCTTTGACAAAGCCAGAAACCACAGTAATTGCTCGGATTGTACAATCCAGTACCAGAAGACTGTCACTAGCCTTGCATTCCCAGAATATAAACAGTCTTTCAGACTTGTGACTTTTTTTAAGTTAAAAAGATAAAAAGCATGGATTTCTTTGTATATATAGATGTATTTGGAACCAACAGTAATGCTTGAATTGGGGTCCTTTTCTTTTTAAAGAGGCCTTTTGCCTGTCCAGTTTACTTTTCCTTTCTGAATACATCACTACTACCAAATGTACTGATTTTCTGCAATGTACTGCAAAGCCTCTTTCATCCCATCCCCCAGATTCTAGAGAAACTGTGCTGCTAGTGCATGATGCATATTTTGGGACTTTATTTGATTCCTGCAACTTTGGAGGAATGAAATTTCATTGAAAGGATGAGAAATGTATTGCTATTTTGTTGATGAGATTGTTACTTAAAGAACTGTAAGGGCACAGGCTGATCACCTGTTCAATTCTGTAAATCTAAATAAGTAAAATAAAATTTAAAAAAATAGTCCAAACATGCCACTGAAGTCTCAGAAAATCCTTCATGTACGTTCTGGGTCTAAAGATTCAAGCCAAACACCCTTTTTTTTTTTTTTTTCAGCTGCATATGCTCAATTTGGCCACCAAGCACATGACCAAATCTGTCACAGTATAGGTATCACATGCATTCATACATATATTATTTTCAAATAATGCAGTGCTAATAAATACTTGTTGCTGTGCCTGTTTAGTGTGTATATGTTGCATAAATGTAGTCTGTAAATATTCACATTTGATTTAATCAGTACAAATCAGAGCTGCAAATTCCAGATCTAAATAAATAATTATTAAATTGGAAGCAAATTAGTATTCGACAAGAGATAAACAGATTTGATGTTTTTACGTTGTTATGCCATTTAAGTGGCTTTATATGTTAATTGAATACCAAAGTTTTTTTATTTACTGCTAAATTGATTGCTGTTACTTTATAGCTTGTCATGAAGCATCTCTTGGAGATCTTTGAAAAATAGTCAAGGATAATTTAAAATCAATTAGCTGAATAGAGAATAATTATCCTTTTTCCTGTCTAGAAAATAAGGTTCTGCAACCATGGAAATGCATCATGTTTTGTAACTACAATCTATCCTTAGAAATGGAATGCTAGTCACACAAGCAGGGAAAAAGAAATTTGATCAAGGATAATTTTATAATATTAATTTATTGGATGACTCCTCTTAGATCTGTTGTGAAAAGTTAGTTGATGAAACATAAACACTGTCCTAACTGATGCTGGCATCTGATCTGTTTTCCTTTAAGAGGGCACTCTTTTCTTGCCATACTCTCAAAGCGTGATGTTGTTTCTAAATGTGATGTAACCTAACACAACTATCTGATCATAAATGGTAAGTGGAAACATTTTTTTAGGTTACCACCTGCTCTATAAGGTAGTGACAACTCAAAGTCTGCATTTTGGAGAAGTAGATATCTATAAGAAAAAAAAGTAACTTTTGTTTAAAAATCTCTGCAAGGAGTTTATTATTGCAAATTTTTTATTAATGCACTTCTCTATAAAAATTTTCCAGTGTAAAATGAAAAATAGGTATGTAATACAAAGGGTAGAATTAAACTCAGGTTTAAATATGCAGTGAGATTTCCTTTCTACCTCTTCCTAAGTTAAAAAAAAAAAAAAAAAGAGGGCAAAATCTCAAAAAAACCCCTCCAAAACAAAACAAAAAAAGAGCAAAAGTTGAAGCAAATACAGATACACATGTAATATAAAATACAATATCTTTTCCATGGTCTAATTTTATAGTATGAGACCTTGAAAAATCATTATTCCAGATTTCTGATATTGTACATCAGTTCCAGCTCTAGGATTTAAGTTTAGACTGTTAAAATGAATAGATGCTAAGGCATCTCTGAACTGTAACGCATAGTTGTATTCATCCATTGAGCCACAGCAGGATGTGTGTGAAAAACACACGTGTGTATTTAATGGAACCCACATATATAAATCTTTCTAATACAAATAGAAAGGAAAAAAACTCTCTTGTGTATATTCCTAAATTAAATCTATATAAAATGGAATCAGACTGAGAGGATGTATCAGTAAGCTAAAGTGAAATGCATTACAGGAATGCTACAATTTCACTCGAAAGAGAAAGAATAAATTCTGGAAATTTAGATTCAAGGCAAATCTTAATAGAAATCTAAGCCTCAGAAGGACACAGCTAATGCACACAGATAACCTTAACTCTGCCCATTAGCAATCCTTTTAAACAATCAGGCAATTATTTTCGTGTAATTGTTTTTGCACAGTCCAATTAGATGAAACCATTCCTGTTAGATTGTTTTCATTTTTATTTTCTCTAGTAGTGTCACTACAGTGTGAAATTAATGTTTCCCATATCACTGTGCATCTTAAGTCTTGTTTACACATGGGAAAGTTTTGAAAAAAAATAAAAATCTCTCTATTGATGACACCAATTCAACTGAACAAATGCTGGCAGCACTGACAAAAGTCTTAGACAGCTCACTGACTGCCAGCATCATTTCAGCCCTGCCTTAGTTAGGCTTGCTCCCAGCTGGGAGACCTGGCACCGTGTTGAAAAGGGTGTTTATTGTCTAGATCAGAGCTCTCTGCTACATTTAATTGCTGCAAGATGTCCTTTTTAGATAGGTGTCTTCAAAGTTGTTGCCAGACTGGTGATAGACAGTGATGGGTCCGAGACAATTTGAATAGTTTGGGCAACATAAAGAAAAACCTTAGTCTGCCTGGGTTTTTGAAAGTCTTGGGGATAGGTATACACTCTGAAATGGAACATGATAATTTTCTGGCCTGCCTTTTTTTTCTTGACATTACATTAACCTTTGAAGGAGTCCATTAAGATTTCATGTTAAAGGTGATGGCATATTTCCCATTCAGACTATTATGTACACTAGGAATGGAAGGCTTCCATTCAGGCAGGGTACAAAGTAATTTTGATATTACGTAGGAATCACCATAGAAATAACTACACTATCTCCTGGAAGCAGTTTAACTAAACTGCTCTCTGAGCTTCCTATTTTAACTTGTTTCCTATCCACACTGCTTTCCTCAGCTCATCACCCAGGATTGGATTCTCCTAAGCTTGGTTTGTCACTGGGCTCCTTACTCTTTATTCTCCTTAATTCCTCCATCCACTCAAGTTCCCACCAGAAGTTCCTGTCACCCTGCAAAAACCCCCAACTTCTACTTGCTACTCATCCTTTTCTCTGTCCAAAACCACATGAGATGGAAAGGACAGCATGCTTTTAAGGAAACATCCATATATCATCCTTTCCATAAAGAAAGGATCCATCCTTTCCAATATGAACAATTCTGTAAACATGGAAAAGAGATGACCTGAAGCTTTGTTGACTTTTTTAGGATGCTATTACAAATGCACTTGCCTATTTTTCATTTCTGTCCTTGAATTTGTGTGTCATAGCTCCCTGGGTTGGTATGACATAGCTCCCTGGGTTGGTATGACATGTTTTATAGCTGTTAGATGAATGTCAGAACTTGCAGGACTCACAGGAAAGTTTTCATTCTGATGTTTGCAGTGAGTATCCAAGTTTTCCAGTTTGTTGAGGTTTCCTAATTGCTGTCCTATTTATGGTGTGGATCAGATTTTAACATCATTGACTATGCCAAGAAATCTGTAATTCCACCATTTGTGTCCTATAGACTTTGTCTGTTCTTACATTGAATGACATAAGTAGGTATGTCATAATAAAACTAACTATAAAAATTCTTTCAACTGTTTTAAAGTTCACTTTCCTAAACAAAAATAACAGATAGAACACTTTTATTTCCAGAAGGTAGAACTAATGAGTATAATTTACCAAAATTTTCCATGAATGATAGATGTAATTAAGTGGATTTGTATTCTGCATACACACACTTCGACCATATTTGTCTCAGTTTTTCCTCATGTCCTGTATGATCTCATTTCTCTTTTCTGATGTGAACTTCTAGTTTTCCTCCATGTCTCAAATAGTCTATCACAGTAACCTCATCTCCCTGGAATGTTACTGTCTACCTAAGAGAGAGAGCTGTGCCAAGTTGATTTTCAACATCTTGAGTTGACAGCCCACTTGTGCTGATTGGTCAGAGACAGCAGATAACCCTTGAGTTCATACTACTTTTTAAAAATTATTTTCTCATTCTGAGCTCTTTAAGTGTCCTCAAACATAGATACTGTTTTTCACAAATCTTGCGTAAGCTTCACAATTGGGAAATTTCTAAACCCCTGTTAAGTCTAGCCCATTGAAACCAGCCAATGATTTGAAAAAAAACCAAGTTGGGAAATTGACAGGCAGACAAACATCTGAATTGCTGGAGTCCTGGGAATGTGAGAGGATTCTCTGTCCTCACCTTTCGGCACAGCTTCTCTTTCACTCTGTGTGTGAGATGGGAGGATGTAGTGCATGGTTCTGCACCAGCTTAAACAAAGACAGCACCAAACAGAGTGATCCAATTGCTAACCATTTGTTCTTGCTATGACCGTGTACCAGAACTTATGGTCTGGTGTTGAAAAGACCTGGTCCATCTGGGAAGCAATTTTTAGTACTAAAGAAAACAGAAACAAATGAACACCCCCTCCAAAAAAAAAAAAAAAAAGTTAGTCCACCTGTGGTCTGCTAATTTCATGGCCTTACACATTAAGTCACACCTTTGTGTTCATCAGAGTGAGGGATGTGTGTACACACATATACACGTGTGGATCTCATGGACAGGAATTCATCAACAGCTTTTTCTTTTGAGGGAGTGGCAAGGGAAAAAAAAAGAATGAGAGACAAACCAGTCTTTTCTAAACTGACTCATCCTTACTTGCAGTCAACAGAAAGAAAACTGAAGCTAATCAGGAGGAAGGCCAGCATCCCACTTTGTAGGGCTATTCCAAAGCATGCATAAATGGAAGAAGAGAAAATGAAATTTAGGGGAAAATGTGGAGTGGGGGTGGTGGAAGGGGAGAGGGAGAAGGAAGAAGGGGGTTGTAGTTGGGACTTATATGAATCAAGGGGGTCCTGAATTTGATCCTTTATACAAGAAGCGTTTTTGTTCATATATGTAGCAGACTTGGGGTGACAAGAGCTTCTGAGTGGTCCTTGAACTGCTGTAACATTCTTTAATCTTTATATATTTTATATGTTTGAAAAAAGAAATACTATTTTAAAATGTAGTTTTTTACTGTTACTCAGGTGAAGTGATTACTTAAAAATAAATATGCATAGATAAGTTCTGTCTTTTGGTTTGACAAATTTGGCCCGATAAGTTACAACAGAAAAGCAACTGTCATTAGTGTTGTATAAAGAACAGTACTTGTTTCCAATACTTGAGATAAAACACACAAAAGGAAGCAAATCTCTTATCTGGTTACCTGTTTTAAAGCTCTGTGACACAGTGTGTTGTGCCCTAGCCATGTCCTTCCACAGTGTGTGATGACTGCACAGGATAGAAAATGCTCCAACATGATATACGCTGCATCTTGTATCAGGTGGAGATTTTTCATAGCTGATCTGAGCTTTGTGAAAGCTGACTGTAAATGCTGTTTGATTGTGTAAAGAAGTTTGATATCTGTCTCTTCTTGTCTCTCTTTCTCTCTTTTTTTTTTTTAAATAGGTTGTTGTTTTTTCATTTAAGACTTTATGTTTTCTCTTCCCCATGGAAGCATTTGTGTTGGTTTTTTTCATGACTCAAGTTTTCTTTAGCAGCAACCATCAAAAGGATAAAACAGAGGAGGTAATGGCAATCTTCCCTTAGCTGCCTCTGTTTCACTTCTAATACGTTAAGATATATTTTAAGCTATTATTTATTTTTTTTTAAACTGGAAACAGTTTCCTTGTGCAAAGAGAATAAGCACTAATTGACTGTGTCATAAATAAACAGACTATCTCCAGACTCTTGCTATTTAACACCCCTTCAGCACCCCTGCCCTCAAATCTAACGACCTGCATAAAACCTGGGGAATTTAATTGATCTTTTGAAGAATTTATACATAATTTGAAAACACCTGCATCCTAAAAAGGTGTTCAGAAGTTCTTGAAGCATTTGAAATAATGTTTTCAGAATGTTTTCAGAATGTGTAGTGCTTAGCAGGTGCCAGCTGAAGCAAGTTCTACAGGTATTAGTCTGAACAGTGTTCACCTTGTTTGTACATTAAAGTAACTCATTATAAGCCAAGGTACATGGACTGCATGCTGCTTAAATTGGACTTAAAGCCAAATGAATTGTACATATGCATAATATCCTAGAACTTTTTTCGTCTAATCTTTGCTCCAACCAATGACTTGCAGATGTTTTATATGATCCTATCATATTTGGAAGCCAAAAGTAACTGCTTTGTGTTGCTATAATTCCAAAGTCAGATGTTTCCTTTCCTTGCAACATTATTAAATCTAAAAAAGGGGAACATGGTAAGAGTACTGCTGGAAGTTTTTTTTTATTGCAATTGCTAAATATATAAAAAACACACTATATGTATGTGCGTCTACATATGTAACTTAAGATAGTAGAAATAGAGGTTTTTACCCAAGTTTACTGGTTTAAATTTGGGCAAATGTACTAATTTTCAAAGGTAAAGTCAGTTATTAATGTTCACAGAAGCACAGCATGGCTGAGGTTGGGATCTCTGAAGGTCACGGGGTCCAATCCCCCTGGTCAAGGCAGGGCCTCCTTTAGCTGGTTGCTCAGAACTATGTCCAGACCTTTTCTGAATATCTCCGAGGATGGTCACTCCATTGCTTCAAACAATGTTTGCCATATTTTTGCAGAATTAGTGAATAGAATTAACTGAAATTAAGAAAAAAGAGTGTCACGAGCCCTGGGTGTTAATCTTAGCTCAGCCTCTTTGCTGCGTACCCTCTGCAAGTCCATTCATTTTTCTGTGCTTCTGCTGTTACTTTTTGAGGACTGTCTGTATTTAGATAGCAAACTATTTGGGAAAGGGCTCTGTCTCCCACATTTCTGCACAGTGGGCTTTATGATGTCAGTTCTTTAGCATAATTGTGCAATACTAATTGTAGATCTGCCCCTCTAACTGGCACCTTAATGGGAATATTTAGAGTAAGGGCCAACAACTTAACATATAGAATTTGCCTAATAGCAGGTAAGATCCTTCTTAGGAGCTTCCTTGAAACCACTGAATCCGCTGTAGAAATATAATAGGACTGAAAAAAACCCAGACCAAAGTGGTCCAAGGATCACTGCCTATTGCCAATTTTCCTTGAGGAGCATAGATCCAAAGACAGCCTGATAAACTCTATACATTATATTTCCTGGGTTCCCTGGGTGCTTACAGAGTGCATAGTGAGGAAGGCCAAGCTATTAAACCCAGGAACAATCTCTAACCCCAAAATCAAGTGATGCAGACTCAACTGTGGCTGTGCTTCTCAGAATTAGCTCCCACTAGAATAAATTGACCATATTTGTACTACCTACTTCAGCTGACATTTTGCTGTGTCCATTCTGATATTTTCCCCACTCTGAGAAAAAAATACAATTTTAATTCAGAATATCTGCAGTAATGTGAGGTTGTATTGGCAGCCAAGATCAGGGTCCGATGAAATGGAGGGTACACAATGGGGCTGTGTCAGGGTACAAACCCTGTTATGGTACTATTGGAGGAGGTAGTATAGGGTAGGGAAGAAATCTGGTGAAATCTCAACATGTGATGGCTTTTAGGAGCAGGTCTTGGTGTGAATTATTCTTGCAAAGAAAGCAACCTTTCAGCAGCTCTGATTAGGCAGAAGTGTTCAAAGAATGCTGAAATGCTTCCTTGTACTAAGCATATATGCATTAACCATGTATACAGTGCAAAACACAGGATCCCCAGTTACTGTGACCTATCAGCATGAATGCTAGTCTCTTGTGTCCCTTTACTAGAGTCCCTGAATTATTTGGTCACACCACCATCATTTCATTCACCTTTCTGGTGCAGGAAGATTGTATGTTTTGTTGTGACATGGTTTAGCTTTCACACGTGCACTTTTTCTCTTGCATCCAAATATTGTTCAGCATGGCAGTGTTCATTCTACTGTGAGTGCTTCAAATAACACAAAACAAATTCAACTTGCTACAGTATTAATCTTGCAGAAACTTTTAATATTTACTAAAGCTACATATCTAAGTGATAGAATGACACACTATTGTGTGCCAGTTTCTCAGATGCTTTTTTGAGACACAGGACCATTATAACTATAAGGAAATATATGACATTTAGTATTTCATGTCATGCTTTCTTTAAAAAAATGCACCTATTATTAACAAGAAAGCAGCCTACCTGTTTTGCTGACACAAAGCTACTGACATGTGAATGTCGTGACTATAAGAATTTGAAGCTTAAACTTGTGGGATATCCAGAAATACATTAAAAAGGTATATGCACATGAATTTGCTTAGGTCACATAACACCTTCCCGTAATCCGAGGGTTACGTTACATAAGAGAAATTTATAATGAAGTGTTACAACATCCCTCTATGCCTCAGCTTCCTTTCCTGGAAAATGAAAAATGTGACATTTCATTTCTTTCAAAGTAATTTGAGATCTACAGATTAGAAAAGGTAGCTAAGGAATTGCTGTTCCCAGGAAGTTCAGGCGTAGTCCAACCTCTATCACAGAATATTACAATAAAGCAACTTACTCAGCCTACTAGTCTATTTGCCGTCCTGATTGGGCCTTGATTTTTTTGGTGCCTATTATGCTTTTCAGGGCCCTCACCAGCATGGTGTGACATCTATTGCAAGCCGTGGTAAAAGGTTTGGGGGTTACTCTGCGTAAGGGCTGTTTTATGTTCTGAGCTAGGTTTTCACCAGTCTAATAAAGCTTTCAGTGGACTTTTATTGTCATTCGTAGCTTTATTAGTCTTTTATCTGACTGTTGCTTTGGCCTTTCCCTTGATTGACTGTGCCTATATCAGGAATGCTATGTCAGCTGAAATACTCTTCACTCTTTAATTGTAATTCTGCCTTTCAGGGAATAGAGTTTCCAGAGAACAAGTCGGCTGCTGTTATAGCTAAACTTAATGCTTTGCTATAAACAGCTCCATGACCAAATTATCTCAGATTATGTAGGATATTTTTGTGTCAAAATGCTTCACTTCTATTTGTTAATGCAGGTATTATTATAATTGTCTCACAATGCTCTGCTTTCCAGAAGCATTGGGTTCTAATGGCCCGTGGCTTGAAGGAAGCATGTTTACACATTTAGATAAGTAACATGGAGTTTGTAGGTGTCTAGAGTCAGAAATGTGGGTCTCATTGTTCTGCCACAATATACACATTTTTCCTCACCACAGACTCCTAAGCACCAGCATACAAGTCCCATCACCCTGGCAGAATGGCTGCTACCTTGTATGTATTTGGGACAGAGAATAGTGTCAGAGTTAATAAATTAGCAGTTAATTGCATAATTTATTTGGTGTTGGTTTACTGAACTTAAAATTATATAAACTTTATGTGAGAATTTCTTGTTCAAATCTGTTTTAATCTTAATCTGAGCACTGTGTGGGATGTACTTCATTCCACTTGGTAGAACCAGCTGTTTAAACTGTTACAGGTGGCTGATATTTATTTCTTCATCACCTCTTCTCACAGGTGCTAAGGCCTCTGCCAGGACTCTCTCCATCAGCAGTTCTTGCTCCTCCTCCCTTCTCCTACTGGCTTCAGGCTCCAAGTCCATGTCAATTTGGGGGAGGACAGCTCCTACTGCTGCTCTGCTCAGGATATAAAACTGCTTTCATGCTTTCCATCAGACCAGCAAGTGCACTGTTCAACAGTGAGGAAGCGTATGGGCTCTTCCAGGCTTCCTCCCTGGGACCCCTGATTAGCTGACATGGACTCCTTTTTCTCCCTGGTCTTTGAAGAAATCAGTCTTGGCACTGGTGGTGTCATATGTTGAAATGATAGAAAAATAGAAGATAATTTTGATTGTACAGGTACACAATGTATTCAGATGGAGGTACTGGGTGACCTTCGTTAGTCTATTTTATGAAATTCCTGAGTAGATTCAGTTAATGAGATCAATTATATTATTTTAGCTGTTCTTTTCAGAAATCCAGATGAAACCCACTTTTGTATTGGACATTTTAGGAACAATTCTTGTCTTACATGACCTAACATTCCCTGATTTTCACTGCAGTATGAGAGATTAAAGACCCTGAAGCAGGACATTGCTTTAGTAACGTGATGGAAATGATCATTATCCCATGATCTCAGGGACATCTCTGAAAGAGACATGAAGTCCTTAATTCTAAGCTTCATGCCTGCATTTTTGCTGTGACAGAGAAATACTTAGGTCTGGGATTCACATACCAAATACCTTGATGAGGCAGGGTAGCCAGTGGGAAAGAGAAAAGTCAAGGAAGGATTTGAAACACCTCTTTGAGATTATTTGCTTTTGCCAAATGTGCTTTTAAGTGCACATAACATATGAATGCAAATGGCTGTATGTTCTTATATCTGCATTTACAGTTTGTTTGGTTTTTTTTTAACAGCATTTGATAGTTTTTTCTGTGACTTTGTCTGTTCACCGTTTGAATTACTGTAAACGTTGAGTGCTCTTTGCTTGCCAACATATCTAGGGCCAGCTGGATGGTTTTCACCTCTGAAACTAAATCATGAATGGTACCAAATGCTTTTGTGTGAAAAACTACTTCCTTTGTATTTATTTTTTTTATTTTGTGGGGTTTTTATCTATTATTTTGAGCTCATCACTTGGCGCTGTCATCTGATCTCCCTCAGTTCTTTCATTGAAATGACACATTAAATAAAATGCATTTGCATGGCAACAGCAGGCACAAAGCAGCCCTCAAGGGGCTGATCAAGACAGGTTCAAAAAACATGTGGATATGGCATTTGGGGATATGGTTTAGTGGTGAACACAATGGTGCAGGGTTAATTGTTGAAGTCAAAGATCTTGGGAGTTTTTCCCAACCTGAGCTATTCTGTGTTTCTGTGACATACTGTGACCACATGCATTACGTGCTGATAGAAGCTCAGGTTGGTGTTCTCGGAAGGTGTCACCTCCTGAGACTGTGGGCAGCCTCAGCTCATGCTCAGCTCAGCTGGCTACAAAGAGCAAGGCTGTGCGGTGCTCCCAGACCCAGCAGCTGGAGCAGATGTGCAGCCTGGGTGTGTATGAGGAATGGGGCTTTACCTGGGGGTTGGGAAGCTGCACAGGGAATGGCCTTAGAGCTGAGCTGTTTTTCAGACCTTGTTTCCTTTTCTCCACCGAGCTCGTTCGATCCTTGCTTTAAAGCCCTTAAAGCGAGAGATTACTCTGGAAATGCCAAAACAGGATGACATGCAGTGGCATTTGCAGCCAGTGTAAGAGAAGACAATGAAATCTGTATATCCTTTGTTCACGAGTTTGATATTTTCTTTCAATATATTCAAATTGCAATCACTGAGAAAAATTCAGACCCAGGCTGCTAACTTTGGTGACATTATTAACAGGTGGATTTGGCGCAGCCATGTCAGTGTGATGAGATTATACGGGCATAAACCTGAAGCAAGGGAGGGTACTGTGAAGGGTTCATCTGTTTCCTACCAGTTGTGTTAAACAATACCAGTTGTTAGATTCTGCCCAACCCTACGCTCATTTCTGTAATATTTACATTGTCAATTTACTGGTGCACTAGAGCAGAACTCCCAGACTTAGTGGTTACTGGATACCAAAATTATGTTTGGGTTTTTTTTTCATTCTGGCACTTAACAGGCAATGCTTTCACACAGAAAAGCAAGAGCATTCTAGTAAACAAGCACCCTAAAATAAATGTTGTGCTAAAACACAGAGAGAGAGAGAGAGAGATGCTAACCAAATTTTTCTTTTAAAGGCAATTCTTTCTTTCCTTGGGGAACAAGGCAGATCTAACAGGTGGAAGGTTATTAAAATCATAAGAAAGATGAGCAGGGCACAAATTTGTCCTGCAATATTGCACAGGATAATCAGAAAAATAGTACAGGTCAAATTCTTACATTGTTTGACCTCAGGAATTAAGGCAGGTGTAAACAGAAGTAGTGCTAAGATTTCAATATTTAGCTCTGTTTGGTGTAGGTCACTTTTTCATTTAGCACAAACTATACTTTACTCAAAATTTGTGTGATTAATGCATTGATTTAGCTTCCCAATGTGCATTGCTGCTAGGCAGATTCAGATATTATTTATTTTTATTAGTTTATAATATGTCAATTTTTCTTGCTTATCTGTCAGCTCCCACAAAAATACATAAATCAAAAATATAGCAATGTGGACACTAACAAGGCATAATTATTGTAGGGTCTGTCCCCTTTTAAAGAAAAATACAATTACCTACCAATATGTTGCTGGGATTAGGTCAGAATTTGCATAATACTGACTCATATTTTCTTAACAATTTTAACATCAGACAATAGGTTTTGCAAATCTATATGCCTTTCCTGTTTTTCAGTTTTATTTTTCAGGCTAAAATAATAAGCTCAGTCAAAACAAGGTAATTATTGCAGTCTATCCCCACAGAAAACTTTAATTACTCCATGGCATGTTTCTAGGATTAGGTCAGATTTTTATAAGGCTGATTTTTTTTTTAAAAATAACAATAGGCAATTAAGTCTGCCAAACTATAATTTATTACAGTTAAATTTATTCATTTTTCCACTGATAAATATTTAATAGAAAATAACTCAATCACTGCAGGAGATTAAAGAAGATTTGTACCTCAATATAATCTTAGAAAAACAGCACACAGTTTTCTGTTCTTAGCTGTAATACCAAATAGCATCAAGTTAAATGACAAGATGAAAATAGTTGAAAATTTTTAACTTCAGTGAAATAATAGCTTTTAATGTATAGGATTATAAAACCCCCAGTAGCAGACTATGTAACAAATAGATCCCTCCTGAAATACTGAAAACTATGGTTGGGATCTAGGGTTAAATAACCGTGATATATTTATAGAGGGCAAGGGATCACCATAAAATAAAGCAGCAAATAGTAAAGAAGTCAATGTAAAAGAGAGGCCGGGGATTTAAGGTATAGACATCATAAATTTTCATCGATATAAACAGTCCATGTACCTCAGGACCTGAGTTTTAGCTATAATTTCAGGTCTGACCTATAGGCTTTTGGTGTTCACAGTGCATGCACGATCAAGATGCCATCTGAGGAGGTGAAAAAAAATGTTTCAGATCTGTGTGATTTACTCATTTAATCATCCCCAAATCCACCCCAAACACAACAATACTGTGTCGAATACCAGTACTTGAGAAGATTTTATTGTCCCACTAAATTACATTTAATTCTTACTATAACATCTCATATAAACAAGTATAGTGAATGATTTCCTCCCCAGTGTGTTCTTTGGGAGACAGGAAAAGACTGTTATATGGAATGCATAGATCTGGAAAAGGTCACCTTTTCTCTATCCCTCAGATCTCCAGAATGTGCACAGATACTTTCAGTAGCAATGGATGGTTTTCTTTTCCTGCTTTAAGGTGATATTTTCTGGTTTAAAATAATAATTATGAAACTACCACAAAGAACCATTTGAGGCTTTTAGCTTTTTACTAATTGCTCTGAAAGAGAATTCTAAATGATTTCCAAATGACTTAAATGATTTGGCTAAAGAGCATCTTATTACAAATGGGCTGAGTTGAAAACATTGTGTCAGCACTAAATGAGGCCTTTTTTCCCCCCTGCCTTTCTCTAATGGGCAGATCAGAACGTGTAAAGCACCCTTCCTGCAATGAGTTTTAAATGGGCTTTGGATCAAGCCTTTATTTAGAAAACATTTTCTTTTTAATGTAATTTACCACACTGTGATATTTGCCATTACTTCATTCCTTGCAGTATTCCCTATCCTTCGAATCTGAAATCCTCCAAACAATGTGGGCAAACTTAACGCCAGCTTGCAATAAATACCCGTCCCGCTTCGAGCAGATGACTTCAGTAGCCCTGCCTGCTTTGGTACAGATGACAGCTTGCCGAAGATTTTCTGACCTGGGGACTAGTCCAGTAACCCTTAAGCAAGAGAGAAATCCTTACACGCGTGAATAATCACATTAGTTTCATCAAAACCAGTTGCATAAATTACGCAACTTGAGTAATAGCCTGCAAGGCGCAACCCAATGCCAGCCCACCATTTACCCTCCCAAAGTTCACTGTGTTATGCCAACATTTTTGAGATTCTGCGATGCAATTGAAGAGACCTCTGTCCTGTGTCTGTGCTAACGAGATAGGCAAATGTGTAAAACAAGACTGTTTGATGCAAGTACTGTTTTTCAAATACTAAAATACCAGCCAGAGATGCCCAACAGCTTTGTGGCTGAAGGGCAGAGCTTTTATTGAGAACCACTAGGTTGCACTGTTGTATAGAGAACCAGCTCTCTCGTGCCGTGCTGCAGACAGGCAGCCTCATGCTGTGCAGAAGCTTGTAAATACTGTTTTACAGTTTTCACTAACAACAGAAGTATATGAGATCAAGAGAGGAAGACCGGCGCTTGGAAATCTTTGCTTTCTCCTCAAAGGCAGGTCCAGGTCCTGGTTTCAGTTAGGTGTTTTTGTTCTGTGTAAGGTGCCCTGAAGATAACCATACTTTGGAATTGGGTTTGTTTTCCTCCTGGAGGGAGGAGAAGCTGCTGGGGGACAAGTTTGGAAGGGCGAGACAAACGGTTATTCTTGAAGAATTCTTGACTTGACACACATGTTCCTGGAGATGTGTCTAAAGCTGCAATGGGCCTTCCTATGTGCATAAACTCCAAACACATGCTTCCCCTTTCCTCCCCTGGTTTAGCACTGTTTGATGGCACAGACAATACAAAAGCACACATCAATTACTTCCCTATGTACATTACACACTGTGGGCAATCACAAACATTATATGCTGTTCACGTGTGAATAATTAATTACAGTTATATTATATAGTCATTCTTTCCACTACCATTGTCCAAAGTAAATTTTTCCTTTAAGAGTAATATGGTTTTAATTTAGGAAGCAGGATTTCTTTAACCTATTTGACATTATGCAAACCATCTTAAAGGAGGTTTAATGCTATTTCCACTCTGTCTGCTAACACCGCTCCCCGCCCAAATGTGAGCTGTGTTTTATCAAGCAAATTACTTACAGAGGATTTGGTTCAAAAAGACATTGGGTTCATTCCTTTGCCCATATTTACTCAGCTCTGGTGTAAATCTTTCTGTATTTTGCTCTGTGGATTAGCACCTCTCTCATCCTCCCACTACCCCTCACATTAGGGCAGTAAGCTGAGACAACAATAATGAGGAGCAGAGCTGGTGACTCTCTCCATCCTGAAGCATTGGGAGGGAATAAGTCATTCCAAAGGACCTAAGTCTATGCTGGGTTCGTTTAGTTTACTACAAGTCACACATTTGGGAACTATCTGCTTCAGGTTTTGAATCTTTCAGTAACGACGTTTCTGGCTGCTAATTAAATTCTTACTGCTCCAACACCAGAGAAGACAAGCGAGTTCCCCTTTAAAAGGGCACGTAGATGAAAACAAACTTCACTGATTACAAGAACATGTGTTGCATGCGATTAACCCATTACTGGGCCATGGAAAGGAGAAAGCTGATCTGAGGGGAAAAAAGGACAAAGAAGAAGTCGAGAAACCCAGTAGGCTGAAACAGAATTTTATCTACTGGCCTTTTTAATTTGGGGATGAGAGACTTTTTGCTAATGATCAGCTATCAGCCTCTTTCACTTTTTCTCAGATGAAGCTGATGATTCTACTTCATTTCACCTAATATTATTATAAAACTAATATTTTTCCATGGGATTACAAGCACAAACGGTCCTTTACTGCAGAAAGTAATTGAGGTGAACAGGCTCAGCAAATATTCTGCAGTGGGTTTGCCTTCATATTTAATTGCATTTGTTTTCAGGTACACACGCACAATTTCATGAGTATTTTACAGTCAGGCTGCCTTGCCTGTGTATTTGCAGAAAGTGAATCTGCAGTTATATTGCCAAGTATTCTCGCATGAAAATTCAAATGTCCAAGTGTTTATCTTAAACTGGATGCTCATCCATCCAGGCAAACAAAAGACTTCTATAATCTTTCTGGCCAAATGTAACCAAGCACTGGGGACAGACTGCTGCGTACTCGCAGAAAGTGATTTGTGCTCAGCCCTGGAACTTGCCCATTTCTCCTTGGAAAAAAAAAGTGCCTGATTTGGCACAGCACATAGTCTAATATGTCTAGTTTGAATCATGGGATATGTTGTAATAAAACTACTTATAAGGGAGGGTATCTGCTTGCCCAGAACGTTTTCTCTATTAGCATGGTATGAGTAAAATAAGAGGACATAGCAGAATTGTCTGTGCAATTTGCAGAGGGAGGAAGAGTTTAATCCTTAGGATAAAAGGAATCTTCTTCAAGTTGTGTTTATTTCAGTAGGAGCTGCACATGAATGCAAGTATCTGTCTGTACAGTTTTCTTCATAGGAACAAGAACTTAGAAATAGCTAAAAGAATACAGCATTTTTGCTGCCACATTGCTGACATCGGTCTTTGCAGAGCCAGGTTTTTATACTCACTTTGAGAAACCATTGCCCATAAAATAAACAGTAGCATTTTCTTTTCCTGGGAAAACACTACTCACTGTTTCTGTTTTCTGAATGTACAATAAATGCTTTTTTTTCTTCCTCCTACTAAATTTCTTCCTTAAACAGAAAGAGGCATCTTAAGGCAGACTGTGTCTTAATGGTTACACAAGTTTTGTAGGTGAACACACTGCCCTAATACAAACAGAGGAGCAGAAGGAGCACATGTGTTCACAGCCATGTTTATCCAGGGATCAGGCAGATGTCGTGGCAAAGTCTTTGTCTGTATATACTGTACCAGAGGAGCCAGCTGTGAAGGACAAATCTGAGGTGATGAATACTCCTTCCTTACCCAAATGAAATTTCTGTAAATAAGCTTGTTTGCTTAGGTAATGTATACATATATGCATATAAGGAAAGGCTGCACTTGTAGCATGCATGTCTGTGCTGTCCTGCCAGCTGGGATCCTGACTGTAAACACTACCCAGGCTGCAGTCTCTGCACATGAGCTCTTGTGCTGTTTGGAGCATGTTCAGCTGTTGTTGTGAGTTCAAAACTGCATGCACCTTGTGGGAATGACTGAGATTCAAGCCTGGCTAAAAGGCAATATGGATGCAACTAGTTCAAGGCCCTGGGGTCTGAGAGCCCAGAAATACACCTTTCGAATGAGTGTAAGCTTATTCAGTGATTCTCTGTGTAAACAACACACAGAAGACAGGGTAAACACACACACAAATACACACACATCATCCATTTTCTGTCTTTGAAAGAAATGTGGAGGAAACTAGTCAGCCCGCAATGGTACAGAATTTGTGCTAATTAGTCTTCATAAGCTAATGGATACTAGCAATGTATGGAAAACATATCTCAGAATATAATGGTTATGAGTTTGGACAACAGCTCCAGCAGTTATTGGTGAGCATTTTTTATATAAAATGTTGGAATACATTTATAACAACTGGATGCAGGATATATATAACTAATTAAAGTAAAATGAATGGAGTAGATCATATCCATTCCCTACTACTTCCCAGTCATTTTGATAGTTTCTTTTGTCTGAAGGTAATTTATATTTATTATAATAATTCTCTATCTCTTTTGCTTTAATTTTCTTTTAATAGAAATAAGTGATTGAGTGTTAGAGAATTAGCCCAGGGAACCCTCCTTAGTTTGCACTCTTTTGTCTTACTAAACTAGTGAGCAAATTTAACCTGTGACTCTCTCACACAGTCATCATTAGATGAATGTGTTTCCACCTCATTTTTTAGAGCAAGTTTGTGTAGGGTATGACTGCATTTTCATATTAGAATTCAAAAGGGCACGTGTGTGTATATGGTGCTGTGTATATTATGCATATAAAGTTATTGTTCAAAAGACTTCTATCATCTATTCCCTTGTAACACCTCTATACTTGAAACATGGTGCTGTAATGTGCCTGTACCAATCAGAAAACTGAGCGATCATAACCTCTTGCTTACATCTAAGCAAAAGATATTTCAACTGTCGCATCAACAGAGTAAATCTCATTTTATTGAGTATACTTGGAATATAAAAATGATAAATGCTAACAATTAGATGTGAGTCATGTGTGTTTTGCAGGGCTTTAGAGTATGAGCATACAGGATTCTGTAAGTCTGACCTTCCAGAGTCATCCATGGTATATAGGGAAAGCTATGTAAGCAGGTTATGGAAATATGTGATTAACCCTTGCAAAGGTGGCCAGCAAAATGAATGCTTTTTGGCTTTCTCATTAATAACTGGTAGGTCTGACTCACTTAAATATTTATTGTCTCTCCATATAAAAAGAGCCTAGAAAAGCATTGTCTCAGAAATTCTATACACAAGTTTTTCTTTAAGATTTGGTCAATACAAGAGCAGGCAAATATTGTCACTGGAAAGCATGGTTTCCCCCAAAAACCAGAACTGTATTTCCAGGTCTAAAAAGTCTTGACACACAACTTGACCTGATCGAGGCACTTCTTGGGCATGCTGCATACTGAGGACCAGTTATCCTTCTTTGTTACAAAACAGACAAACACCAAGGTCTTCTGACGTGAGTAGGAATACAGAGGACTCTCTGCCTTTTGTTTCTACTGATCTCACATGTCACTAGCTTGTTCTGCTTGTGACCGTCAGCGGAACAGAAGAGACATCTAGATGCTAGGCTTAAAAAAACATCTAGACACCAGGTAGTAGTCTGTTATTAACAAGAAGTACATTTGATGAAATTTGGGGGAAAAATATTGAGAAATTTGCCTGTCTTACAGGAGGGAACCTTCGGTGCTGTCCTTGGATGTTGTTAAGCTTTCTTTAGTTCTGTATTACCCACAGGCCCATTGTGTGCAAATTTAATAATGCAGATCTTTATGTTTTGGTAATACATTGCTAGAAAACAGAAAGATTCTTCTGTTGTATTCCTCTTCTGACTGTAAAGCTGTTTCAGAACACTGTGTCACATTAATGACCAAATAGGGGAGCTAGCTGTTAAGACAGAGAGGGTAGGAAATCCCTTTATGTACTGACCTGCTAAGATTTTGCTAATTAAGCAAACCCAATACCTCAGTTCCTTATATTTGGCCAAAGAGGGGAAAGCCATATATATTCCTTCCTTTCCCCTAAATTCTGCTTTCGTACCTTCTGTGAATGCGAGTGTCCATTTATAGTTTACCAAGCAGAAGCACACTGCCATGGTGTGAATTCTCAGTTTTGCTACTGTCTACAAATTCTTTTGGTTTGTGTGTTATTATCCATGCTTGACCCATAGAAGAAATAGGAGTCAGAGTCTCTTCTGATCTGAAAGGCTTGGCTCAAGTTGTAAGGATGCATGACTTCCACACACTCTGCATCACAGCCCAGATGGCAGATGTTCTGTTAAAATGCACGACTTTTAAGTCCTGCATTTAAAAAAAGTGAAACTTTAAAGTGTCTTTAATTTCACCCTCTGGGGCCTGCCAGGCAAGCAGCTGCTGAGACACTTATGCTGCTGCCACCATGCTGGGAAGGGAAAGCCCCGTGAGCAGGCACTGGCACAAGTCTGCAGTTTGCTCACTGGCCTCTGAGCACATGCATGCAAAAACCTTGGATTATTGCAACAGACCATAGATACTTCCAAGTAGCTAAAGGACTGTGGTGTTCCTGTACTTAAAGTCACTGTTCCCTCTGAACCATGCTCCACTCAGAGCTGAGACAGGGTTTTGCTGTGTCTGAAGTGGCAGATTGTGTCTCTGCAGTGTCTGACAAAAGTGTATCAGGTGTCCAGGTTAAGCCACTGGTTATGTCCTGAAACAGGGATTTTTCTCAGGACATTTTGGCATTTTGAGAAAAAAATTTACACAAGCAGGAATTCAACTCTCTTTTGAAATGCACCCACTCTCAATTAGCAAAATCTTGCCAGGCCAGAGAATAAGGGGCTTTTCTATCCCCCTCTGCTTTTATTGATAGCTCATCTGAAGATGTTTTCTGTCTTGTGGGGATTAAGATTGGTGGCTAGTGGGAATCAGGTTGAGGAGGTGATGGATACAAAAAAGATGGGATTTCTTGTTAAGCAGTGGGTAGGGCAGAGGGAAGACGCTTGATACAGACTCCAATTTGACTTCCCAGTGAAAGACACTTTTTTCATTAATAGCTACATGTGGGCTAACTGTATGTCCTTTTCTAGATGTCCCTTCTTCATGCTAACATTCTGTACCAATGAATATAAATGACTAATCAGTTTTCCTTAACCACCTCAACATATCTTATCTTGAAATTGAAATGCCTACAGCCAAATTTATTTCAACGCTGACCCCTACCCTTTCCAACATACCTTATTTTGAAGCCTAATATGCCTTTTCTCACAGCTTTTATTTATAGGCTTTATTTTCTATCATATACTTTCAAAAAAATACCAGACATCCTTTTGCATCTTCAATTCTCCTCATTTCATTGGTGCATCTTGTTGCACACAGAAGATACAGGATTTGACCAAGAATCCACCCGATATCAGGGAAAAAAATTTAGATCTTTCAGACATCCAAAACTATTTTGTGGCATTATTCTGTTTGGAAGCTGGCCTAGTGTAACATTTTATGTAAAGTTATAATCCTTGCTGTTCAGAGGGAAGCTCAAAAGCTCCTGAAGCCTATGCTCATATGTACACTGTTGGTCTGTAGTGTGTGTGTATGTCTACCCCCAGGGAATGGGGGGGAAGTTATTAGTTAGGCATAATAAAGTATTCAGGCTGGAAGACAGACACCTTTCCAGAAGGAGCAGTATAGGGAAGAACTGATGAGGAGTTTGGATGAAAGGACTTTGTATGAATGTAAATATGACTACAAGGTATAGGATGACTGGAAAGGGTGGAAATACCCTGTGGGATCTTATAAATAGTGTTGTCAGAATGTATAGTGTTAATGGAGGCTTTGTGATCAGTGCTAAATTAGTGAGGGGGATGTGAAAGGTATTTTTTCCTTAAAAAAGGGAAGCACACTAGAAATTATGTTTAAAAAGTTCATATTTGGCAAGATCTGTTTTTCATGAAACTGGTTGACTTTGATCGTGCTACCATCCCTTAATTCTTTAATGGCTTCATTTTCTATCAGCATTTCCATGACTTCGAAAAGTACTAATTGTACAACAACCTGTCTAGCACAGTGATGTCTGCTCCCTAAAAAATTTTCTTTTTCTTTTCTTTTAAAATTACTCTAAGCTCTAAAAATGTTCTTTTCTTTCCCTAAAGAAAAATATATAGGGAAGCTTGGGAATATTTTTTTTGTCTGTATTCAGCTTGTGGGAGCAGGCTTCCAGTGCCCTGTTAGTTATCCAAAACCTTTTCTTTAGCAAGGTGAGACTTCCAGCCTGAAGAGATTTGAGAGTGCACTTTCAGTCCCTAAGGAAATAGGTGTATAAGGTTGATAAAAACCCCTATGTGAGAACTGCAACCTTGGACAAAAGTCCCCTGAGGGAAATGTTTCCTCCAGTTCATGTACCCCTACTTAGTGTTAGAAGTTTTTGAGTGAAGATCAATAACCTGGAAGTAAACCTGAGGAGTTTAGCTTTGTATCAGGTTTTGTTCTGTGTACTGAAAATCAAGAATCTGACTGTGGAACATGGATACATCAGATAAATATGGATTTTATTTTAGTCCATCATTATTAGAAAAAACCTTGCCTTTCTCTGTTTTTCCAGTCTAATTTGGATCAGTAATCAGAGTCTGAATTACCATTAGTGCTGCTGTTTGGGTTTCTTTGTCTTCATTCACTCCTAACACTTCCAGTGTGCAGCTAAATAGAGCCCTCATATGCTGAAAGCATTTGGAAAAGCTCATACATCATTCATCCAGAGAGGAGAAATGAAGTAAGAAGGAAAGGAGTGGAGTGTCTTTGTTTCTTCACAAGGACTGAACACAGTACTGAAAGACTGATAATAAGGTTACCATTTAGACAGACACATTATTAGAAATGCAAATTTAGACAAGGAAATGCTGAATATCTCTCATTCTAAAAAGTCATTTTTACTAGATTTACTTACGAATTCGTTAGAAATGTAATCCCATTAAAGACACTACTGGTTCTTATGGATGGCAATGACAAAATGCAAAAGAAGACTTTTCAGACCTTCTTTTTAAGGAATGCAGCCATCTTTTCACCCATGTATTCAGTGTTCTCATTCAGAAAAGATGCATTTATATCATCATATATATGCCTTGGCAATAATAACATCTCAATTGCCAGGATATACTTACAGTGGGTGGCTCTGGCTCTGAACACTCAATTAAATGCATTTTTTTCCTACAGGGTCCCTGTGGTACATTAAGTTTTACTGATACCTAATAGCTTCAGCATCTCTAAGGAAACTGGCCTTGATTTTATTAACCTAAAAGATTGAAGAACAAAAGGCATGTATTGCTGACAGGTTAAAAATTCTTTAACAAAGGTGTCTTAATTGCTTTCTTATTTCCCTTAGTATATGCTGTGGTGGCCTCCACTGATCATTCAAAAGGATTTTATATTTGGACTCGGTAGTTTTCTCATGGATGTCTTGAATGGCTTCATAGTTGTTGTTTTGGTTTTTTCCTGGTTTTTTTTTTTGGTTTGTTTGTTTGGGTTTTTTTTTGGTCAAGAAAGATTTGAACAATGTTGTCAACTGTGTTAGAGGTTAGGACCTTTCCCTCTGTCTTTGAAAATCACCTGATTGTCTGCCACACTCCATCTCTCTGTCAGAGTGACTATTAAAGCTAAAGTAGTGTGTAGTGATACATACGTGATAACCAACAACTTTGGCCTAAGAGCTTATCTGTTTACAGTGTCAAATGCTATCTGATAATCAATATAGCTGCTCTTGTGCTATGTGTCCGTGTTTCTGGAGGCGTGACTGTTTGCAGATGCAGGTTCTGCTTTCTATCCTTTTGCCTCTTGGTGGTTGTCAACCTCCATATCTGTGTCTTTCAGCAGGTTTCATTAAAACCTGTCTATTGCAGCCAAAAGAAACCTGCAGATTTGGAGGATCCCCAAGCCTTAGTGAGCTGTGTAAACTGTGTAAATCTATTTAAAACTAAGAGTCTTATGAAAGAACCTCCAAACTTCTGCTCTGTATATTAGGGAATTGTGGATGAAAGAGATTTCTTTAAATGAATATGCTGCTGTTCTCAATTCTAGTGACTACCCTATAGTGGTCCTGGTTTTTTATCCTTATCATGCACCTCTGTTTTGCAGAATACAGACTAGGAGTCCTTTGTTCCTCAGAGATGGAAATAATGCCAATAAATGACCCCAGGATAAAGGGATGAGTTGTAATCTTGCTGATTTTTAAGATGAAAATTAACAGGTGTGATAATAAAAGCCTTTCTTTTTCTCCCCCTTTTGCAATTTTAAGGCACCTCAGAAACCGTGTGTATACTTATGAAAGTGACAACATTTTTTAGGGTTTTGTAGCAATAAATACCTGACAACAACACAGCCAACTCAGAGCAGGCAGTTTGAGTGTCAAAGAAAACATTAGGTACTTCTGATATCACACCTCAGTGTGAGAAATTTGCAGCTTTATTTTTTTTTTCAAGTTTCATTGCTCCACTTAGAATCATGGAACCATTTACATTGAAAAGGACCTTTAAGATCATTGACTCCAGCCATTAACCTAAAACCGAGTCCACCACTAAGCCATGTCCCTAAGTGCCATGTCTACATATCTTTTAAATTCCTCTGGGGATGCTGGTTCTATCACTTCCCTGAGCAATCTGTTCCAATGCTTGACAACCCTTTTTGTGAAGAAAGTATTCCTGATATCCAATCTAAACTTCCCCTTGTGCAATTTGATGCCATTTCCTCTTGACTTATTGATTGTTACTTGGGAGAAGGGACTGATCCCCACCTGGCCACAGCTGCCTTTCAGGGCGTTGTGGAGAGTGATAAGGTCCACTCTGAGCCTCCTTTCCCCCAAGGCTGAACAACTCCATCTCCCTCAGCTGCTCCTCATAAAACTTGCACTCCAGCCCCTCCTCCATCTCCATTGCTCTTCTCTGGAAACACTCCAGCACCTCAATGTCTTTCTTGTAGTGAGGGGCCCAGAACTGTGCACAGGCTTTGACATGTGGCCTCACTAGTGCCTTGTACACAGGGACAATCCCTGCCCTGGTCCTGCTGGCCACTCTTTCTGCTACAAGCCAGAATGCCATTGGCCTTCTTGGTCACTTGGGCACACTCTGGCTGGTGTTCAGCTGCTGTTGACCAGAACCCCTAGGTTCTACGTTGCTGGGAAGCTTCCCAGCCACTCTGTAGCTCTGCATGGGGTTGGTGTGACCCAAGTTTAGGACCTGGCACTTGCTTTGTTGAACATCATACAGTTGGCCTCAACCCATCAATCCAGCCCATCCAGACCCTCTGCAGAGCTGTCCTACCCTCCAGCAGATCAAGAATCCAGCACAACTTGGTATCATCTGCAAACTGACTGAGAGTGCCCTTGATCCCCTTGCTCAGATCATTGACAAAGATAGTAACAGGATTGGCCTGAACATTGAGCCATGGGAACATCACTTGTGACTGGTTACCAGCTGGATGTAATTCCTTCCACCACTGCTGTCTGGGACTGGACATCCAGCCATTTTTTTACACAGTAAGTAGTGCAGCCTTCCAAGCCATGAGCAGCCAGTTTCTCCAGGAGAATGTGTCAAAGAATGTTTCTCCAGGTGAACTGTGTCAAAGGCTTTACTAAAGTCCAGGTAGACAACATCCACAGCCTTTCCTTTATCCACTAAGTGGGTCACCCTGTCACAGAAGGAAATCAGGTTGGTCAAGCAGGACCTGTCATTCACAAACCTGGGCTGGCTGAGCCTTATCCCACAGCTGTCCTGCACATGCCATGGGATGGCATTCAAGATTATCTCTCAATGACCTTCCCCGGCACTTGCCTCAGACTGAAAGGGCTGTAGTTCCCTGGATCCTCTCAACCCTTCTTGACTTAAATATTTCACCCCTCGCCTCTCTTTCTCCCTGCGTGGATGTTTCAAGTGCCAAAGAGATGACTTAGGAGCTGTTCAGGAGATACAGTGAGACATAAGGAATTCTCAAATTTGGAAAACATTCCATAAAACTGTGTCCTCTGATCTGAACAGATCGGAGGCACAGGAGTCTGATTTGGCCGTGAATGATGCTGTGCCTTCCAAACTTTTGGACTCAGGAGCACCGCCCATCTGAGCTCTTCCCTTTAATACACAACTTTGGTTGGGGAGACACTGATCATGGACTGCGTGTTACAGCTGGCTATATCACGATGAAGCAGCTGGTGTGCTGAGAAAAATTCAGGTTTGCTGTGTTGTGTAAGTAACAGAATATTAATTCCCTTAACAAAAGTGTGTTATATCCTTTACAAATGCAGCTTTAATGTCTTTGACAGAGCTGTGTCTTTTTAATGCAAAAGCAGAAGTGTTTTGCCTTGCAGCAGAGCTGTCTGTCTTCAGGGTTGGGGAATCCTTCTCTCCCTCGTTTCGAGGGTGTTGCTTATTTGGACACTGCTGTCTCATATTCCGCACTCAGTAAGGGCTCCTCGTTCTTTAAAAATGATCATACCAAGGACTTACTGGCATGAAAAATCACATAAAATATGATGCAGAAAATAAAATGCAGAAAAGACACTGTCTCCTATTTGTTAAAAACTATTATTCACTATTTTCTAAAGATACTTGGAAGCTGCATATTTTTCTTTAATGGAGAACAGGAACCTTGGCTCTCATGAGGTGGCAGGACTTTGGTGTTGGTGAAATCTGGGGTGCTTTTACAGGGGAGAAGGCAGCCTGTGGGGAGGCTGTGGCTGGGAGGGAAAGCCTGGGAGGAGAAGTCCTGGCAATGCAGCTGCAGGGCTTGGGAGCTGCCCTGAGCCAACAGCTGGGGAGAAACCATGCTCTGCTTTCCTNTGCACAGGCTTTGACATGTGGCCTCACTAGTGCCTTGTACACAGGGACAATCCCTGCCCTGGTCCTGCTGGCTACTCTTTCTGCTACAAGCCAGAATGCCATTGGCCTTCTTGGTCACTTGGGCACACTCTGGCTGGTGTTCAGCTGCTGTTGACCAGAACCCCTAGGTTCTACGTTGCTGGGAAGCTTCCCAGCCACTCTGTAGCTCTGCATGGGGTTGGTGTGACCCAAGTTTAGGACCTGGCACTTGCTTTGTTGAACATCATACAGTTGGCCTCAACCCATCAATCCAGCCCATCCAGACCCTCTGCAGAGCTGTCCTACCCTCCAGCAGATCAAGAATCCAGCACAACTTGGTATCATCTGCAAACTGACTGAGAGTGCCCTTGATCCCCTTGCCCAGATCATTGACAAAGATAGTAACAGGATTGGCCTGAACATTGAGCCATGGGAACATCACTTGTGACTGGTTACCAGCTGGATGTAATTCCTTCCACCACTGCTGTCTGGGACTGGACATCCAGCCATTTTTTTACACAGTAAGTAGTGCAGCCTTCCAAGCCATGAGCAGCCAGTTTCTCCAGGAGAATGTGTCAAAGAATGTTTCTCCAGGTGAACTGTGTCAAAGGCTTTACTAAAGTCCAGGTAGACAACATCCACAGCCTTTCCTTTATCCACTAAGTGGGTCACCCTGTCACAGAAGGAAATCAGGTTGGTCAAGCAGGACCTGTCATTCACAAACCTGGGCTGGCTGAGCCTTATCCCACAGCTGTCCTGCACATGCCATGGGATGGCATTCAAGATTATCTCTCAATGACCTTCCCCGGCACTTGCCTCAGACTGAAAGGGCTGTAGTTCCCTGGATCCTCTCAACCCTTCTTGACTTAAATATTTCACCCCTCGCCTCTCTTTCTCCCTGCGTGGATGTTTCAAGTGCCAAAGAGATGACTTAGGAGCTGTTCAGGAGATACAGTGAGACATAAGGAATTCTCAAATTTGGAAAACATTCCATAAAACTGTGTCCTCTGATCTGAACAGATCGGAGGCACAGGAGTCTGATTTGGCCGTGAATGATGCTGTGCCTTCCAAACTTTTGGACTCAGGAGCACCGCCCATCTGAGCTCTTCCCTTTAATACACAACTTTGGTTGGGGAGACACTGATCATGGACTGCGTGTTACAGCTGGCTATATCACGATGAAGCAGCTGGTGTGCTGAGAAAAATTCAGGTTTGCTGTGTTGTGTAAGTAACAGAATATTAATTCCCTTAACAAAAGTGTGTTATATCCTTTACAAATGCAGCTTTAATGTCTTTGACAGAGCTGTGTCTTTTTAATGCAAAAGCAGAAGTGTTTTGCCTTGCAGCAGAGCTGTCTGTCTTCAGGGTTGGGGAATCCTTCTCTCCCTCGTTTCGAGGGTGTTGCTTATTTGGACACTGCTGTCTCATATTCCGCACTCAGTAAGGGCTCCTCGTTCTTTAAAAATGATCATACCAAGGACTTACTGGCATGAAAAATCACATAAAATATGATGCAGAAAATAAAATGCAGAAAAGACACTGTCTCCTATTTGTTAAAAACTATTATTCACTATTTTCTAAAGATACTTGGAAGCTGCATATTTTTCTTTAATGGAGAACAGGAACCTTGGCTCTCATGAGGTGGCAGGACTTTGGTGTTGGTGAAATCTGGGGTGCTTTTACAGGGGAGAAGGCAGCCTGTGGGGAGGCTGTGGCTGGGAGGGAAAGCCTGGGAGGAGAAGTCCTGGCAATGCAGCTGCAGGGCTTGGGAGCTGCCCTGAGCCAACAGCTGGGGAGAAACCATGCTCTGCTTTCCTCCAGAAACATTTGCTGCAACACATCAATGTCTGCTCCAACACATTCCCATGATTAGTGTGGTGGTCTTTTAGCACTGACCTCTACTTAGTGTTCAGCTTGACATATTAATCTTCGCCGAACTAAAAGTTAATTCTAAAATAAACCTGTTAACCCTTCTATTTTCGATCACTCCATTTGCTGCAAATTATTCTGGGACAGATTCTGCTGTCATGAAGTGGAGGTCACGCCTTGTCACTAGCTGGAGTGGGAGCACAACTTGGCCTTTTCTGGATATTAACTGGCTTCTCTCTTTGGGAAGTATATTTTAGCATCCCTAACAAAAAGTTGTACCACAAGTATAAAGATGAAATATTTTAATGGTGTGCAAATATTTTTAATAATAATACCATTTTCCTGTGGCAGAATGAGTCACATGATCCTTGCCTTTTCTTTGGACTCTGCACCACCCTTTTCAGTGACCACTTTAAAAACACTCCTATAGCAGGAGTAGAAAATAATATTTTAATAGGGTTTAACTAGCTTAGAAAATACAGCAGAAAAATATTTTGTGACTGCTATATAATTACATGCAAAGGATTTAAGTGTATCAAAATGATGTAATTTTTAAATTTTGCCTTTCCAAATAGCAAAGGCTTTCTGGAAAACTTTTGTGGAATTTTACCATTTTCATTCCTATAGATTTTACTTGGGGATATTTGAGGACGCTATTTGAATAGATTGGTTTGGGGAATCTTAGTGGAAACCATTAGTCCAGGAAAAACACTTCTGGCTCTCTTGTTACTTGTCCACATCTTTAGAAGGGACAGGTCCTTTAGAAGAGGGCCAAGCTGCTTCTCTGGAAAGTCTGCCACTACTTGTCTTTATACTTTTCATATTGCCCTTTTTGGTTTCTTTTTCACTGTTGCATATGACGATGGTGAAATGAGGGCTGGCTCTGTTTTTGAAACAGCAAAGCACCTGAGAATGTTTGCACTCAGCCATGGACAAAGCAGAGGTATGCAAGTCTGACAATTTCAGTAGTGGACAAGTCACCAATTTTCTCTCTTTCCAGATGAAAGGAAAAAATAGCGACAATCAAATGACTAATTTTAAAATTGCTCTTCCTAGAAACTGAATCACATAAATATATGAAGGTTTTCACTTTGCTTTCCAGAAAAGAAATGACACTACCTAAGACACACAAATTCAAATGCAATTTATTTTAGCTCATCTTCTTAAAATTAATATTTCTATGATCTGGATGTATTTGAATTAAAAAAATCTTGTGCTGTCTGATTCCCTGTTTCAAATGCCAATTCCATAGAAATCTCTTTATACACTGTAACCTCCACTCTCTTCCTCATACCCCACACTGTAATTTGTATCCATGGTAATGCATTACTGTTTCCAGCAGCCAAGGGGTTTGGGGGAAATTATGGGAAGAAAAATCTTTCACTGTTAAAGTTGTGGTAAAATGTCATCAGTTTGACAGAGCAATACAACACTCTTAGTATGAAGCTCCAAACAAATTGGAATTTGGTTTGTTTCAGGTTTCATTATAAGATGTTGGAATATTGAACCTCGGCTCATCAAAACATTTTCTTGAGTTTGCTTTTATGCAGACCTCAGGCCCAGTTTCAAAAGAATCCTGGACCAGTTTTGAGCAGTTTATGGGCTGACTTTAACATAAACCAGATCACAGTTAGTGGACTTGGCTGAAATTCACCCTGAATGTTTAAGTGAGGTGGAACCTGGAAGTGAAATTTTGTGAGTGAGAACCCAAGCAGACTGGAAACAAAAAAAAAAGTTAGCAAAATACTGTGCATTGATCCTGCAGAACTTCAAACAACAGGATTTGACATCCTAAGAAGAATTCAATAAAAGCTAAAGAACCAGTTAAACTTTTTATTTCATTTGGGAATTTAGCTGTTATTTTTAAATAAACAGAGAAACCACTACATCAAACAAATTATTGAATGCAACCTGAGATTCTTGTGATGCCTGGTATAATTCAAGTGGCAGGAGAATGTCGTATAAAACCTTTAGAAGAAGATTTTCAAAAGCTCTTAGCATTGATTTAGCTTGTCTGCTTTAAAATTAATGGGAGTTGTATTATTGTCTCTAGAAACAGTATGAGCCAAATCCTGGACATTTATGGAAATCCTGTGACTAGTGTATAAAGACAGTGGGGTCCTAAATGAAGGAGTCTGTAGAGAACATCTGCCTGAAGTTCTCTGGTTGCTTTGTAGCTGAGGATGGACCTTGGGTTTCTACCCTAAATATGAGTCTGATGCTAATTTTTTATTTACTTCCCAAAAATCATCATTTCTCTTAAAAATGGAAATGTTGCATTGTGTTCTGAGGAAGATTTTTATGAGCTGGATAAGACTGAATATATGAGATTTTTTACTATAGTTTTACCTGCCCCTGAACTGTACTTTATTTCTACTGTAATAGCCAAAATGTAGGCAAGATAGTTAAATCTCAGACCCAGAATTCTTACATTAGGCACTCTCATCAAAGTCTGTATAAGCAGTCTTTCTCATGTTATTTCTTTGATAAAACTGGCCGGTGAGTGAATGTTTTCCTCTTTGTTTCTCTAGATAGGATTCTGTCAGTCCAACCTGGCAGATGGTTTTTTGTTTGTTTTTTTTACTTCAGGACACCAAACTGTTTCTAATGTTTTCTTTTCCTGCCACACTCTTTTCCTGCTATTGCTCATTTCTGATATTGATACCTTGCTTCCCCTCTTCTGTCTAATGATGTACATGTCAAAGCAGACCACCTTTCAAAGCTCCCTATGAAAGAATGGGGGAGGGTGCAAGCCAGCAGCAGTCAATCTTTGAAACATTGAAATACGGAATTTTGAGTATGAGGACAATGGCAATTGTCCAATTAAGACAGAAGCTATCAGGAATTGCTATAAAGTAGGTTCTGTGTTTTGTGACAAAGGGAGCTGAAGCTTCACAATTTACCACTTTAATTTTTTTTCATTCTTATTATGTTTTTTCAAGTATTGCTTTAGCCTTTGTAGTCTAATAGACAAGTTTTTTTTGCATCCTGTCTTCATGGTTGACTTCATTTCCGTAAAAATATTTTTATTAGGCAATTTGTTAGTAGGCTGGCCTTTTGGTTTAGGAATATCCAACTGTTGGAATGCACACAAGGTCACAGCCCATACCTTCCATGTTTGAATTAAAACATATGTAAGAGAGAGAACTTGTGCTTAAAATATAGTTTTAGCATCATGAAACAGAAGGCCCAAGGGTCCTATAAAATCTATAAGCTGTTAGCATACAAGATCACTAGCTTTATGCCTTCTTCAGAAAATTGTAGTTTTACAATATTTTGCTGTTTTAACAGCAGTAATTCAGAGAAACACCGGTGCAACTGTTTATAATGTCACATATTTCTTTAATTAATTTAGATTGAAGACCCATTTTCCTAAGTACTATACACCACAAGGCCCACACCTGGGGTGTTTACTGTCCTGCAATCTGATTCATATGGGTAAAACAGGACTTGTGCAGAGCATCACTGAAGCCATTCGCAACTGTAACAGTCTAGATGGAGACCTAACCTGAGGCATAAGATAGGCAAAGAGAAGGAAAATGTGAAAGGTGATTGGCTTCTGAAGCAATTTTCCTTTGGGAGGTCCCAAATGTTTTTGATTTAGAAGAAAAGAAGAAGCGACATCCAGAATTAAATCACTTGTCTCCGAGAGCTAACTTTTCTAAATAATTGTTTTCTTCAGATTATTTTTTTTTTAACCTGTGAGAGTAAACTTGCTTAGTAATTTGGAGGCTGTAGCTAAGGTCAGGATAAGTAAGGTAAAGAAGACATTTCTCACTGCTGGGGAAGAAAGTTGGCGGGAAAAGGGAAAAATGAAAAAAATTTGCACAGAACCCCACAAACACAAAATGGTTGAAGTATGAAGGGACCTCTGGAGATCATCTGGTCCAAGTACCCTGCTCAAACAGGGTCACCTACAGCTCGTTGTCCAGGACCATGTCCAGATAGCTTTTGAATGTCTCTGAGGAGGGAGACTACACAACCTTCCTGGGCAACCTGTGCCAGTACTCAGTTACCCTAACAGTGAAAAAACTCTTTCATGATGTTCAGAGGGAACCTCCTGTGTTTCAGTGTGTGCCTCTGGTCCTGTCACTGGTCACCACTGAGAAGAGCCTGGCTCTGTCCTCTCTGTACCCTCCCTTCAGGTATTTATATACTTTGATAAGATTGCTCATGAGCCTTCTCCTCTCCAGGCAGAACAGTTGCATCTCTCTTAGCCTTTCCTTAATGGAGAGATGCTTCCGTGACATAAACGTCTTCATGGCCCTTAGCTGATAAGGCCAGCATGTCCATGTGTCTCTTGGGCTGGGGATTCCAGAATGGGACCTGGTACTCCAGGTGTGGACTCATCAGATCTGGATAGGGGACTAGAGAGGGCAAAGGATCACCTGCCTTGACCTTCTGGCAATGCTTTGTCTAATGCACTCTTGGGTAGCACTCACCCTGTTTGTCCCAAGAGTACAATGCTGGCTCATGTTCAACTTGGTGTCCACCGGGACCCACAGGGTTTTTTTTCCAAACTGCTTTCTAGTAGTGTGGCCCCCAGCATGTCCTGGTGCCTGGGTTTATTCCTCCACAAGTGCAGGACTTTGCACTTTCCCTTCTTGAACTTCATGAAGTTCCTGTCAGCCCATCTCTCCAGCCTTTTTAAGTCCTTCTGGATGGCAGCAGGATCCTGATATACATATCAAACACTCTTCACAAGTTTCTGTCATCAATGAACTTGCTGAGGGTACACTGCCCTATCATTCAGATCATCAATGAAGATGTTGAACAGGACTGGATACAGTACTGAGCCCAGGTTACACTGCTATTTACTAGCTTCCAACCAAACTTTGTGCCACTGGTCACTGGGCCTGGATATTCAGCCAGTTTTCAATACACCTCATTGTCTGCTCATCCAGCCCATACTTCCTCACCTTGTCTCTGACAGTGTCTTATGGTAGACAGTGTCAAAAGCCTTACTGAGGCCCAGGTAGACAATATCCACTACTCTCTCATAATCTAAAAGTTAATCAGGATGCTCAAGCACGAGCTCAATTATATATGTTCTTTTCAGAGTCTGGCCCTACTGGCAAAGCAGTGGTTCTGGAGAGTGAGGTAGGCAATGTGCACAGCATTAAAGCAAGAAGAAGGAAGAGAAGCACATGCTTATTCTCTGATAAAATGAAGGTACAGCTCTCTCAGAACCCTGTGAGAAAACCCATGTCCCTTCCAGCTGGGTCTTTGCTTTAGTAAGATTTTCTCCCTCAGTGTCCCACTGCTGTTGACCTGGTCTGTGTCTTGTTACCTGCTTGTTTGGGATAGAGCTGTGTAAGCTCTCCTGAGAGGATTGTAAATGTGCAAGCTTTCCAAATCAGTCAGCGAGGCCTGTCTTCTGGTGATGTGAAAGAAAAGAAAGTAAATGAAAATAATAACAATAGTACATGTCCCACCAGGAACCCAAATTTGTTATCATGCGTTGAACCATTCTCCACCAAAACACATACTGGATGCTATGCACTACTTTGAATTAAAGTTGTGAACAGTGGTAAATTATAGAACTGATACAGTTCTTATAGTGTCAACATGGTATATACTTGGTCTCATATTTTAGTTTTCTTGCAGAAGAGGTTTAACCTTTGATATTCATCACTACGTCATTGTACAATATGTTGTTTGTAATAAATTCTCTGAGAGAAATTAAAAGTGAAAAAATACTGTTATTTATCACCCTTATTATTCTAGTCTTCATGGTTATGTCCTAACTGTCCTCTGTTGCTCTCTTCTCTGCTTTCCTTTCTGTTCAAATTTTTTTATCGACAATCCCCAGGCCACTACCTTACTTCTGCTTTTTCATTGTGTCCTTTGCTTCATTTTAAGCTCTCCTGTTTTTTCTATTTTTTCCCATGTTCTGTTTTTATTTACTTCCTCTTTTCTGTCTCATTTATTAGTTTTTGGCTTTGATTTGTGGGGTTTTTTTTCAAATTTTAAATCGTCTCTTTTAATTGCTCTTTAGTTGCCTTCCTTCTCCCCTTCCTCTGGCCTCCTTTGTTTCAGGTATAGTAAAGTGAGAAGTACTCTCAGTTCCCAACGAAGATCAATACAAGTTGAGGAAGCAAAGTATTGTCCCTGGTTGCTTACATCCTTGCAGAAAATTTGCTTTCTAAACCATAGAAAGTTGTTATATGAAATTATCTTTTTGGATAATTGAAGGTTCTTCTGAAGCCAACAGAGGAATGAATTTTTGGGAGGAATTGGACCAAAAATTGGAACGATATCACATCATCTTTGCTCTAGTATTTAACCTAAAAGAATGCAAAGAGAATGTATTTTTCATATTACTTTAATATATATCTATAGTACATTAAATTCTATTTTTATCATCTTATATGCAAAGATCTCCATGTGTTTTGAAAAAAAAAATTAATTTAGTCTCTCAGTCTTTTGGTAGGAGTATTATTATAATCTGTATTTCACTGATGTGTACATAGCTGGAGCCTGTGCTCTGTGTATTATGCCTATAAATCAAGGACATCTGCCTTCTTGCACATTGTTGAGGTGTTAATAGGTTGGGAGGCACAGATGGAGGTAGTCACCAGATGGAGGCATTGTTAGTTTAACTGAATACATAGGAAGATCATGGAGAAATATTTGTTATTACTTGTGGTGCTGATTTTATATATATATATAATAAGGAGATTGAAAAAATGATATTCTCTGCCTGACTCTTCAGTTGTTGCCAACTTCAGTGATTTTATCAGAAGTCTCATGATACTGGTATTTTACTTGAAGTCTAGTCCTTGGAATCAATTATCATCTGATAATCTTAGCTTTCTTTTAAAAATAAAATTGAGTTTCTGTGCTTCATGAATATAGAAGAAAACTTGAAAACATGGATTGAATGCACATGAAAGGCTCAGAGACAGTAAGCAAAATAATGCAAGCATTTTTTTTAAAATTATGTTTTAAAATTATCTATTTTAAAGTATGTGAAGGAGACTGACTTGCAATTTTGTTTACCTTATAGTATGTAGTGACTCAAGTTTAGAAAAGGTAGGCACCCATTTAGGTAACAAATAACAATAACAAATAATAATAAATTATATGACAATACAGAGAAAAAACCAAAGCTATGAAATGAATCAAGATGGATACTCTTGTAATGGAAAAGATGTTCAGATTTGTCTATCTTGTACACTGATTTTTAGTAGGATATTTTCTTATGTGGGGTAGGTTATATGGAATAGTCACATTATGCTTAGTATGTTTAGGAAAAAAATACATAGTATACTTCAATGGCAGATACCATGCAATTCTGAAGGTCTTTCCCAAGTTAAATAAGGCTAAATTTATAGCAAGATGGAATTAAAAAACTATCGTATGAGCCACTAGAAAAGGGGTAAGGAGTTCATAGGCTGTCCTAAGATGTGTTCCCTGCACTATTTGCTCTCCCAAATTCCCCCTGAAAAAAAAGCAGTGTTCATATTGGATTAATGTTCAGCAAATATTGCACCATTCTAAGTTCATGGTCTGCCCTGCACTCCCATATTTTCTGTTTAGGCTGTCTGGAGCAGCATTCAGTGATGACTGCCAAGCTGAAGGAGAACAAAAACCAGAGACTGGCACACAAGTTCAAGTCTCTCTTTGAGTAGCCAGTTTACCACCTCATTTCTCTGGTGGACCTCAGAATAGCCCATAACTGGAAGAAAATATGCATGTTGCTCAGGTTTTGGAATGTATTTCTTATTTGCTGAACAGGGCAAGAGGGAGGCCGGGGGAACCTTTTCATGCGTTCTTCTCAAACCTCATACAGAAAGTGTTCCATTCAAAATGAAAGCTTATTTTTTGTTGCTTTACAAGGTGCCATATAAAGAAGGCAAAACTTGTTTCCTCTGTTGTCTCTTATCGCTGTATCATATTGAGGTTGATTTGGGATCTGAGGACCTCCACAGCACGGTACTCCGTCACAGATGCTAGAGTTGGCAGTGCTGTAACAAAGCCTGTAAATACAGAGCATCTGCATGATCAAATCTTATCCCTGTTTTGAAAGTTATCCCTGTGTAAGGTAAGGCCATGAAGGAAAGACCAGATCTGGTTCACTTTTTTTTTTTTCCCTTTGAAAACTTAATTTTAATAATGAGGACTATGAAGGTTTTCAGTACAGACTGGTTACATTCACAGTGGGAGTACTGGCCATTCTCCCCAACATACATTTTTGACCAAAAGATTTAATATTCAGAGTAAAAAAACAAGTGGCTTTTCTCTAGTTATCGTAAGTCCCTGTTTTATTTTTTTCACTATAAAGAAAAATATCAAAGGAAAACTGAAAGCAAAAAGGCAGTGCACAAAACCAGGGAGATTCCCAGAAAAATGAATCTCTCTAAAATAGGTAGAAAAGTATAGCAGTGTACTTGTTAGGTTGTTCCCTATGGATTTTCTTTTCTGAATTCTTTGTTATTGCAAGTTAAAATCAACTACTTGAACATTTTTATATAAGAATTTAAAACACATATCTAGATATCTTTAAGTAGGTTACCTGTGAACTAAAATCAAAAAAATACATTATCTATAGAACCATGACTTTAAAAATATGGACTAGAGTTCAGATCTTGCAGGTCTGAGCTGCAGTCTTGTTATGAGTGTAGGGAAAAAAGGAACATGGATAAAAGAAATTGAGCAATGATTAAGAGAATGCATGGGTCCTGAGATCCTAGTATTTTGAAAAGTAAAAAAGGTACTTATTTGATCATAGAGGTTAGGCTAGGCAAATGAAACTAGCTAAAAGATTACGTTTTAACATTAAAACCCTGTAACCTCTGGAAATAAGAAATAATGAGGCCTTGCAGTTCTGATATCAAAAGTGGAATCTGCAAACATTTATTTAAAAAGAGAGAGAGAAAGAGGGATATTATTACATGACATGCAGACAGATTAAAATATTATACAATTTTGAAGCAGTGAAAATATGTATAAATATATAAGCTTACACTTTGAAAGAACATGTGTATGTAAGAGGGAGAAGAAGGGAGAAAATGCACTCATGGCTTTCCAGTGTGATGTCTGAATGCAATTAAAATCTCCAGTTGTGATGCTGTAGAAGGTCTTTGACAGTCAGCCATCTGAATACCATTTTGACAGCTCAGACACCTTTTTATGGTCACGCCGTAGGAAGAACAATTATTTTGTACCCATGGCTGAGAAAAAAACTCACCAGAATCCCTTCCTCCTCCTGCTGATCTGAATGTTTTGTTTGCTCTGTCATAATCATTTACCCCTTGATATGTGTGCTAGGGAAGCCCTACAAAATTGCCTGCTAAATGTTATATTTTACAGGAACAGAAGAATAGACAAGATAAGCTTAAAAATATTTGACATGGAGAGGGGAAATAGAACTGTATTGTCTAAACTGTTACTCATGGAAGCCATTTCAGAGTGGCTTGACAAAAAGAGTAAAACTGGGTAGGAAATTTTGGACTGAGGTCCTGAACTTGTTCCCATTAAAATCAATGGTAATTTTTGCCACTGAAATAGGCAAACCAGAAGAGCATCCTAAATGTTGAATTGCTGCACATTCGGAATGATTCGTGAGGTTCTTCCTGGCCTGATTACCTCTGATATTATTTTCAACTATTCCACCAGCTGTTATCAATGTCTGAAAATAATTGATCTTTTATTATATACTGGTGCAATAGAAGCTCCAGCTCATCAGAGTTTTCACAGAACACATACGCTCTTATAGCGGCAAAAAATGACTAGCAAGTATTCCTTGGTTTTCACCTTTTCTAACTATCAGCAATTTGCACTGATACAGTGACTTTAATGCAGAAACCATTAAAATACAAACATCCCAGAGATTTGATTTCATCAGTTCATTCTTGCTCTAAATACAGACTTCTTACATATGAAGGAAACTGTGCTGCAGCGTCTAGAAAAGAAAAGACCATAAAATTAGAATTTAAAAATAATCAAGAGACTGGATTAAATTTCTTCCATTCCCTTTCCTTGCTGAAGCTTTTGTCACCGAAATACAAATGTCATGAATGTAAGAATAAAACATCTCAGGCATTAGGATTCTGTGATAGCTCATTCACATGACAATGACTGCACTGAGAACAGAACATTTCACAGAATGTAGCCATTCTTGTGGCAAAGATTATAATGACAGGGAGAAACGGTGCAAAATTAACCAATTCTTGCATCTTCCAACAGTAATCTAACAAGCCTCCTTGTGTTCTGTATAATGTGTTATATTAGACCCAAAGAGGGGGTGAGAGGGTGAGAGAGAGAGAAATGAAATACTGCACACCTTGAGTCATAATTAAACTTATCTGCTTAGCCCAACGGCAAGAAATCAGCTTTTGCCTGTGCCGTTGCCAGCAGGTGCCACTGTAACAAATAGGAAAGTATACTGAAGATTTTGAAAGTATTAGATGTTGCTGGGGCCAAAATATAAGAAAGCTCATCCAGTCCTAGGGAGCAGTAGCTGGAGCCTCAGGGCCTTCTGAGCAGCCATGGGGAGGTCACCTCATCTCCCTGTGCCTCATGTCCAGTATACAAGGTGTGGGTGCCGGCATAGGGCTGGTGTTTGAGGGGTGTCAGCATGTTGTTCAGTGGCTCTCATGGGTGATAAGATCCACCCCAAGACTATCCCATGAGCTTTTGTAATTTCTTCAGTACGAACTGATATATTCAACCTAGGTTAAGGTCAGACCTTCATCTAGTTAAGTCACAATAGTGGTACCTGAGGTACCAGTGGTGAGTTTTCTTTTAAAATAGAGCCCATTCTGTACATTTGACCAGAGAGTAACAGGGTCACAAAATGAATATTGCTTCTCCCTTGGCTTAGTTGCATTTTAGCTATTGGGAATGTGTGTAACCCTTGCCTTGCCAGCTTCCTCTGGAGTGGTGTTGTAGGTTGTGGGTCAGCCCTAGGGTGTGCTTGCAGCTGGCTGTGCTCTCCTGCCTCCACCACAGCTCTTGCCGAGGGCCCTGGGGATGCTGCTTTTAGTGCATGTGTGTTTCTTTACAGGCATTTCCTGGCTTGGCAAAACATCAGTTGGGGCCTTTTCTGTACAGGAGTTTGGCTTCATTTAGGTATTTTTTTTGTGAACCATTGATATTAAATCTTGCCTCATGAGACTATTTCATCCTGGCTGTATCTGAAAATGCTTCACCACAAAAATGTAAGGCTTTAGTAGTCTGACAACCTCAGGCAGGTTTACTGGTGAAACTGTACGCCCAGCTCCGGTCTCAGGGCCCCAGAGTGCCATTTTTTTTTGGAATTCGAAAGGGAATCTGCCCTTCTGTAGTAGAATTTAGGGAAAGGAAAGCTCTGTGTTTACATTCTCTTCTGCACCCCTGGAGCTATGAGAATAGCAGGGGAGTGAAACCTTCGCAGGTTATGAGATAGTGCTGCATCAGTTCATGCAAGAAATTATACAATGATAGACTCTATAGGAAAATGGATCGTTCCCAGGCTACATTCCTGTAAACAAACTGAATGCCACCACTGACATTCATTTGTTTCCAATGTTCGTGTCACTTCTGCAAACAAATGTCCATCTGTGCAACAACTGCAGGCTACTGTACAAGCCACAGATCTTGGTTTTCTGGCATCACAATCTGATAAAGATTTATTCTTCTTTGCCTTCAGAACTTACTTTAAAAAGATGAGTTTCACTACACAGAAGTTGCTGCACAATTTCCAATTTCCCATCGCATTAACTTTTAATAGACTTATTGCTCCTTGTGAATAACAGGAAAATGTATTCCTGATGCATAGCCTCTAACCTGAATCATTTTTGGCTCTCTCTGCAAGTGCTGATGAAGACTATCCTTCCCTGAGTGTTTATCTGAAATATTGCTAATGTGAGCCTTATCAGAGATACACAATGTGCCTTCTCCCCTAATTTTCTTACTCCTGCTCTGATATCCAAGTGGTTAGTGCTGTTAATTACCATCTAGAAATACTCTGGTGGTAGAATTTCTACGTTGTGTTAGTTCCAGCTTTCTAACATTGCTCTGTTAGTGCACATACATTCCTAATTTACAGGGATGCTCATGAGTCAGATAGGTAGTATGTTTACCTGAGCTGAAGCTTGTCCTAAGAATGTACAATTTTTTCATTGTCCCTAGAAGTGCTGGGAAAGGTTATAAGATAACCATTCCCCTTTGTTTCGGTCTGAAGTTGGTCATTTTTATTAGGTCTTATTGCTCTTTTCTGAGGTATTGACCCATTTTTCACTCATGAAAAACTGTCAAAATATTTACTCCCAAATGTAAACTAAAGTAAAAAGATCATATTGTTTGATGGGAATATCTGCTGTGTTGTTTAATCCTCTCCTAAAGCTCTTCTTTCAGCTGCTGTGCCTAGAAGTCACAACTGGTTGGCAATGGTATGCTTAGAAAACAGTCAGCTTTTCTGCTCAACTCATTTTATTTTTATTTCTCTCCTTTTTCCAGACAACATGAGCTTCACTGTCTGCTTTGTTCACCTGCAGCATCCTATCTGACAGCTCGGCGGTGAATCCTCAGGGACAGGGAGATTTTTCTACTTGTCTGTGTTGTACCTATCACAAACCAGCACAATTCCTTGACTGCTACACCATAAATAATGATAACATGACAAAAACATTGTGCAGAAAATGAACAGAACTGGAAAGTAATATTTGGGTAAACCCTACTTTTTTTGGCTCCACTCTTCATGAATCTGTAAGAACAGGATTCCTGAGTGAGCAATTGAAAGCTCACATCTATCTATGGGCATTATTTTGTTTCCATTTGAATTTAGGCTTAGCTTAACCCTAGCAGGGCTTGGTCAGAAAGTCACTGACATTAGAACATTTCTTTTAGAGTAGGTTCTGCACTTACAGGAGGATCAGTGAAAAAGACAATGTTCAGTTTTTCCGGAAATATTGCTCATTATATGGAACATTTAAAAGAAAACAAGATCAACCATCCAACCAAACCTCCCAAAAATTTGGTGGATTCCTGACTCTGTACATTTGGCATTCTGCAACAGGAGGGAAGATTCTGAAACAAGGGATTCCTTTCCCTCTCTTCTGTATGCCCTCAGAAGACTGAAGTTAGTGTTCCCTGGGAATAGGAACCAAAGCTGACACATGGTACATATTCTATAGCAAGAAGAGGAGAAAAAAAAAAATGAATAAGAAAAGATTGCTTGAAAGACATTTTATTCGTTGTGATAGAAGAGTTGGATATGAGCAGTGGAAAATATACAGCTATGTCTTTTAGCTTTAATTCTTTTGCAAGTTTACCCATTTACATGCTTCTGAGTTCCAGGACCTAGTGTATGCAATGTCTTCAATTAATTTTTGATCTGTCACTATAAAGTTCTAGAAAATTGTTCATTTTGAGGGATTTCACTGTTCACTTTTAAAAATGTTCAATTTTAGATTTTCTCCATTCAAGGTTCTTCATAGCTTTGAATTTATTCACGTATTCTTCAGTCCAGATACACATATATACATGCATGTATGTATATTTATACATGTGTGCATGTATCTGCATGAATATGAATTTACCTACGTCTGTATATATAATTGTATATCTGATTGCCAGTAGTATTCTAATTTTTACTTGCTTTCTGTCAAGAATTAAGTTATATTTATTCCAGAGGCCCAACCATCTATTTTTCTAATTACTAATCCTTGGCCTTCCTCACTGGAGAGAGACTATTCTCTATTTTATTTGGTTTGGCTTTTCATATTTAAGCTCTTTTGATTTGTGATAGATTGCCATAATTAAAAATTGCAGTTCCTTTCACAATGCAGAGATAATGTCATTAATTTATACCAGTTTATTTTTTTAGGCAAATATTATTCAGTTTCATAAGTATTTTTGTAGCATTAGATTAAGAATGGATTTCAGACAATAATTTTGGATTTTCAGATCACAAGCGAATGGATTGGTGCTCCCCATGTTCAGACAGTGTCTATTATATTGCGGGCACTTTGGGTAATAAGCAGTGAGTAAATACTACACCTGAATCATTCTTCAGAAACTTAGAAATTGATTTGAGTGTGTTGAATGATACTGTTATTTTTTTTTTATGTTGCATGTGAACTAATCAGCTGTTGCAGATCCTTCCTTTCTCCAAATTCTTTTGATGAAAATATACTCCAACAAAGGTCTTTCTGACATTACTTCAGGCTTGTTTCATTCTATGTTTAATTTCAGCATTCATAAATCAATTATGTCTTGCTGTGTAATAGGTACCTTAAGGGCTAGTCCCACTAACTGTTTGGATTTATATATTTTGCCGAGCTTATATCACACACAGATTTAGAGCTGGATTCCACTTTCTATTACAAATGGGTATTTGAAGTAACTCTGGTAAGATTAGCAGAGTTACATTCATGTAAATGAGGGGAGAATCAAGCCCATGATCTGTCGAACTATATATATTTAGATAACATGCAGACCTTTTTCTGCACTCTAAAAAAATATTTTATGATATCTTTCCACTGTGTCTGTTTGGCTGATTTACAGTATTGGAAAGCCAGGGAATTTCTAAAACTGAATCCATATAAGACAAAATTCCTTTGATTGGACCTTATTCCCAGTCCGTCAACACTCTTCTAGCACTTTTAAAGTTGGCAGTTCTCGGGGTGGAAACCGTCCCAGGGGTGGAAACCTTGGGTTTGTGTTTGTCTTGATTCTGTCTTTTCTGGACTATGTAAATATAAATATTAAACTGTCATGCTTAGCTCAGAGATATACCAAACCTGAAATCAGTAATAGTTTTTGAGGATAGTCAAATATTAGAGCAGATCTGAAGAGTGCATGAGAGCATGTTTGGACACATGTGTGTGTTAATATGACTGAACCACTAATAATTGTCTTCTTATGAGATGAACTCTTTAGCAGCTTCAGAACGCACCGAGTTGTTTCATGCATCTTCAACATAGCAACACTTGATCTGTTAATTTCCCTGAACTCATATTATTTATCCATAAAATGTCATATTGATTTTTAAATACCACTTGAAAACTTCATGCTGTCCACATCCTGATCTCAAGTGGCTTTGGGAACTACTGATAGCTTTTGTTCTGCTTCACTCGTTTACATATCAGTAGTAATCATTTTTTTTAACATTATTTGGATTAATTTTAGATCTCAGTGGATCTGGATTACAATGAATTTACTTCTGTAGCTTGGTTTATTTTCATGATAATTCAAGCAGTTCTGTTTTACTGACATTTAGTGAAGAAATGCTTTCGTGTCAAAAGAATGTTTTCATGGAAATAACATTTAAGTTCATGTGGGGTTTCAGGCTAGCATGCTTCTGGAAGAATAATATAAAACAGCTTAGGAATTAGCTAATCAGTCATACCTAAGCAAGAAAAGCCAAACTTAAATACCACAGATTCTTAAGAAAGATATTTGTCCCATACATTCTATAAATCCTTAAGTGCGAGGGAACTGTGCTTGCCCCACTGATAGTCTGCAAACACAAAAGAAGATTAAATTTAGTGGTCACTTAATTGATGGTTTTTCCCATTCAGATCTAGCAGAGACTGTTTTTTATCTGACTTTTAATTTTTTTGAAAGATTTTAATGGCATAAATGTAAAGTTTGTTCAGAAGGAACTCAGTTCTTCAGTCTTCTAAGGTCTCCCATGAATGTTTTTTTCACCTGCTAAATTCTTTTTTACTTTGGCCTTACACAATTTCGGTCACTCCTTTTGAGCCAAACGTTGGGAAACCATGATTCTTGGCATACTCCTCTTTCACTGTCACTCCCTTGCAGTAAATAAAAACACTGGGGAGGCTTGGTGACAGCAGTACCAAGTAGAAAATGTAACCTCGGCATCATTTGGAATGAAAGCAGACGCAGCAAGGAAATGTTCTAGTATTGAAACGTTAAAATTAAATCCCACTTCAAACAAAACTCTTTAATTGGGAAACATCCCAAGCACAAAGGCTTCACTTCCCAACAAAGAAACTATTATGCTAATTGGTGTGGCCCCCATACAAACCTTGGGTGGATCTGAAGTTAGCTGTTGTTATTCTGGCCTGACTTTCCAACCACATTCATTTTGCTAAATTGCTTTTCTATGAGAGAATGGGTTGATATGCTGCAAGTGTTACTGATTCTATTGAATCACTTTTTTTCCTTTTAAACAAAAGATCAAAAACTCAAACCACTTTCTGTTTTTAAAATGTTATATTTCCATAAACAAAAGTAGTCATTTGAATAACCACCTTATTAAGATTTGGTGTTCCTGAGAAGGAGTCCTGTTTCTTCATGTTTATTACTAACCACAGCACTAAATTATGCAAATCTTAAAAGTATGTTTCAAAAAAGACCTATATAATTTAGCTGGTTGAGATTTTTATTTTTAATCTGTGGGTGTGATTTTAGTGCAAACAGAGGTAAAGATTGAAAATCTGTTAAAAGCTTCCACAAGGCAGTCAGAAGGGTTTTCTTAAGGCCCAAAGCAGAGTAGGACCCATTATCATCCTCTAAGATGTGTTCCCTCCAGAATATTCTGGAGCAGGTTTAAAATCCCATGGGGCAGGAAGGATCTAGTACTTCTTGAGCAGAACTTTTGCTTTCACAGGGCTTTGCAGAGCCACAACCCCAATAGTGCTGCTTAGAACTTTTTCAATGGGCTGCCTCTTTCTAGTGGGAGTGGAGAACACGGTAGTATGTAGAAAGATGGATGCATAGAGCATGTGGCACCTTAGATAAAAAAGCATAAATATCCAGTTCACTCATACCTAGACATTAGAGAGACCAGAGTACACTTTTAGTGAGGCACTTGACAGACACCCAGCCCTCCCAGATCCAGACTGGAGAGCCAGAAGTTGTGGATTCAACTTCTGTGTTTTGGAGAGAGAAGTAATGCTGCTGCTGTCACTAAGTATGCTGAAGAAAATGTTTTTCCTTGGTTTAATGCCCTAAACCCAAGTGATTTAACAGCTCTGCTATGTATTGAATCAGAATCTTGGCCACTTGTTCTAAATACAGAGTATATCATTCATAAATTCCTAAATTCACAACTTTACCCTTTTTGTGGAGAATAGACTATGAAAAAATACCTCATTAACACTTTCCTTCATTTCCTTGCATGTTTATTCACCTCCTGTCTTCATATTGTAACTCTATTTTCATTCCACTGTTTGGTTTTATTTTCCTTTGCCTTTTCCAGCCTTTTTTCCATTTTTGTTCTTCATCTGTTCCACATTAGATTATGGTTTTACTTCTCTCTTGTTTTGGAAAGGCTTTTTCAGATTAATTTTTGCACTTCATCTTATCACCTTCTTGCTTCTGTATCTCCTTCTAATGTATTTTTCTCACACTGTCTTTGCTTTTACTTCCATTTCTCTCCATTTTCTCGCTCCTTTCCCATTTCTGAATTTCCTTTCTATTCTCCAGAATTACACTAAAACACTGTGCAAATAAATGTCTTTGTGGGGACTTTTATCTTTGAAAGTGTTTTATAGCCATGAGATGCTGCTCCCCAGCACCCTTGCAGACATTTATATACAGACTGTGTGTTCAGATCCCTAAATGCACATTCAGCTGCTTAGCATTAAGGTCAGAGCTTTAACAGTTTGAACTTCATTCTTAAGTACAAGAAATGACCAAATGTTCTCCTGTACTCAGATCTGCAAACTTATCATAGAGGAGAAAGTCACTGGTAATGAACTTGCCTTTGGAAGACTAAAAGTAATAGAGCTCTTTTCCTGTGCTACAGCAGTCAGGGCCCTGCTGTTTTCTATCTTGAATGGTAAGCCAGCCTGGAAATGGAGAAGGTACTCCTGCACAATTACAGTGCATGCCCTCAAGCCTTGTACAGCTCCTGTGTGCTGGTGTCAGTCCCCAGGAACCCTGGTCGCCTGTGAGGTGGTGGGTGATGGGTTTTTACCAGAATGCAGCGAATCATATAGAGTCCATTTACAGAACAGGGAGTTTGCAGTGTGTTTGCTCCTTTAACGTGGCACCAGAAGAAGGATAATCCAGAAAAGTCACAATGGTAGCTTTTTGACTTAGTGAGAGGACAAATCCCTTTTCACGATCTATCTTAGAAAGGCTCTCATCACTCTAATGAGGTCTGTTCCCAGCAATCTCTTGCTTCAGGAAATAAATCCTATGTCGTAGTAAGGATTTTTCATCATAGTCTCTTTGCATTTTGTGTGGGTTTTTTTCAGGCACCTTTCTGTGGTGCTACTTTTTTTTATTGTATCTTCTGTGTCTATTCCCTAATCAATAATCAAAATGAATGCTGCTTTTTTTTTTTTTCTTTTTTAAGGTCTTCTTTTCAGTTCTACTTCTCCAATGGTACTACTGCACACCAATTTCATCATGGAGAAAAAACTCCAAACGTTCTGACAGCTGGAATGTGCGGTTTTCCTTCATTATCTTCAACCTAAGTCTGTGTCCAGAAAAAGAGAATTTCAGTACCTCCTAGAAAGCACAGATCTTTCACCAATTTCACACTAGCAAATGTCTTCATATGTTTCCTTAGTAAGTGGGAGATTTCCTAAGAAGCTCTGTGGACAGGCAGTGGCTCCTTCATTTGTGGCTAAAACATTTGTTGCTTTAGCAATTTGCAGTGATTGCTTAAGAAAGGAATGGTTTGGTTTTGGAAAGCTGCTTTGAATTCAGTGGGTTCTGTGCATAGTTAACAACAATGCTTTAATTTTGTGGTGGGGGTGGTGATGCAGCTTGTGCTTCTTGGAGTCTTTGCTGCATTCTTACAAATTACATGTCACAGGAAGCCTGTTTTTGGTTTACTTCAAATTTAAAGTAATCCCCTCCCCCTGCTTTTATTAGACGAGGGGTCAATTCCAGGAGCTCTGGTGGCAAAAAGCAGCTGAGCAACAAACATGTCTGATCCCTGAAGATTATCTGATAAATCTCCAGTGACTAAGGGCAGATGTTCTGGCTTGTATGCCATCTCCTTCCAGTGCATGGGAACTGGGAGTGCAACCAGAATGTGACTGTGTTCAGAAGATTTACATTTACCAGAAAAATCTTTTACTCATCATTTTTGGAACTCTGCCTGGGGTTAGGTTGGCACAATGGTAGAAGGGTGACAAGTTGGCTAAAAATCTTTTTTGTTCTCTGCTTCTCAATCAGATGTGAAGATTAAGAAAGAATCTGATCTTCTCACATTTTTGTTTGCTTTCTTGTTTTGCTACAAAAAAATCAAGAGTAATAAATGGAGCAGCAGATTAAGTATTGCATGGAGGCAGAAAACTCTGAGATATAATGACAGACTAAAAATTAATGTGAAGTGCAGCTGACACAAACATACCATTTTTGAAGCCCATGCTGACTTTGTATAGCACTACCTCCATCCAGCAGAGTTTTAACTCTGGGATGCCTGCACCAGGCACTGCTGGTCTGGCTTGGTTAGAGCTCACACAATGCTGCACATGGACGTATAATGGAGGCTGAGAGCTTGGAATACACACATGGCAATGTGCTCCATATGGTAATATGTGTGTTGGTGAGAGAGAGAGAGAAAATAACAGTATCCATAGCTATGTCCTAAATGAAAAACATTCAGTAATTCAAACTGAACCAGGGTCGCTGTTTGTAATAATGTAGTGTTAAAAATTAACAGCTAAGTTAGGGGTTTATTTTGTTTGGCTGTGTAATCACTGAAAGTACATAGAGGAATCAGGGCTGCTGTTTGAAAATAAAATATCTAAAATGCTTAGATGATTAAAATACATGGTTTAAAAAAAAGCAAAGCTTGTCATACGAGATGTTACAAGTCAGTAAAGCTGTACTGTACCATTATGGAAATTAAAATCATGCAAAACTCTTTAAAAAAAAAAATATTTACTAGCTACCGTTATATATTTGTTATAAAATAATTTTAAAAACCCCATATAGTGTCCCTATATGGGATATGTTAAATATTCACATAATGACATGCCCTATTGTAATTCAGATGACTCTATTGTAATTCAGATCACTGGTGTCCAGTCAAAATCCTGTTGTCTAATCAAGAGGAACATTTTTAAAGATGAGAGGTAAAAAAACCTTCTGCATGTTGTCCACTATCTCATAGAGTAAGAATGCCTCAAGTATTTTGCTGATTTCCCAGAAATCAAGATATCTCAATGTTATTTTTACATTCATCTGTTTCTTTGTACTTTGAAATACATTACTCTGAATGAAAAGCCTCCTCCCAGCTGTACTGTCCTTTCTCTCTCAGCAGGGGCAGTCATGTAGAGCAGGACAGTTTCAGGGCCCATTATGCAAGGTAAAAGTGCTCAGGGCTCAGCAAGCTTCTCCATATTGTCAGGTTCTCCCCAAACCCAAGGTATCACTTGACAACAGACAGGATCTGGTCTATAATAGAACCTAACAGCTGAAAAAACTCTTGGGAAGTCATCCAATCTATTCCCCTACACATGACAGGATTATCTACAACCATGTCACTTCTGACAGATGGTTTTTTTCCAGCCTACTCTTAAAAGCCTTTAATGATGAAGACGTCACATTCTGCCTTCTTTTCTGAGCAAAATAACTCCAACTTATGTATTCTTTCATTTTCCGGCATATTTAATAGACTTCTGACCTTTATTTCAGATTTATTCCAATCTTTTCAGCAATATAGTGCCCCAGAACTGGCGTAGTATTCCAGATGACTCAGTTCTAGAAGAGGCAAACAAGTGAGATTCAATGTCCTGTCAAAAACTGACTTTTTGTTGGAGCTACCTAAAATCAGTTTAAATCCATGCCGTGCATCTTGGTGGCATGTCTCAGAACAAAACACATTACCAGTGAAAGCAACACATTGTTTCTTCATTAAACATTAAGAGCAATCATGCAATATCTGCTTTTGCTTACTTTCAACAGTTGAAAAGGTCTGTTGACCCTGTTACTGAAACCTCAATGTACCCAGTCTCTTACTCAGTTTGCAAAGCTTATATGGTTCTACAGTATTTAACATCATTGAAATCTTGGAAACTTTTAGTTTAATGAATAGTAATGGAGCATCAATGGTGTTCTCTGTATTCAGCATACATGGCCATAAAGGACGCACAATTTCAAACTCCTGATCCATCTAGTGGTCAATAAATAAAGATATACAGCAATTATTAAGCATTGGATAACAGGTTGTGGTGGAGAGAACCAACCTGAAAACAAAGGTCAGAGCTACAGCTATGATGAGATCACTCTTGGCAGAGGGTGGAGGTTTGTTTTCCTTTTCTGGAGCAAACACAAGCTAAAGTATCCCCAGTGCAAAGTGCTGCAGCTATCAGGGGTTACAGCTACACCAGCACAGGGGACTGGAGCCCCACCCTGTCCTTATTGTAAAGAGCCATAGCTGTCTTGCCTTCCACCCCTCTGGAAAGAAATAGGATGATCATCCCATGTTTTGCCCTGAATAGCTTTTTCTAGGAAAGTATTGGTCAGCAGAGCCCTACACCATGCCAGGGGTGTTGTCAACACCTAAGCAGCAGGGATGGCTGTAAAACAGTGTTGTCATTCTGGTAGGGGTGGACAGGCTGAGGCATCCTGAGCAATGCTTCTTCCATCTACATGCTGTCCTACTTTCTACCCCTGTCCCGGGAGATGAAGCGGTAGGCATAAGACTATCTGCATCCAGTTTAGTCCGCCTTGGTTTTTCTTTTTCTCTTAGGAAATCTCAGCTGTAGGCTTGAGTGAGTTTTTTGCCTTTTCTACCACTGCAGAAGTAGAAAGGTAGTGAAGAGCCAAAGTCCTTTTCATATTTTTCAGCTTAACTAATGGTATAAAATTAAATTGTGGTCTTTTTAGGCCCAATTTCTAATAAAATAGTCTCTCTGAATTTCCTGGGGCAGACTTGGTTACATCATGCCCAATGACATGCTGTTGGCATATGGCACTAGACTGTAAAATGGGGAGAAGTGAATCAAAGGCATGTTAATATTAATACATCCATGTTGCTTGCTGCTTGAGGAATGCAGTAGAAAGGGAGTCATATGTAGTTTGTAGAAGAAATGAATACATTCCAGATGTTAATCATGCGACCAAGCCTTGTATATACAAAAAGGGTTTTCCCAGTGCCTATATTTAATCTCCACATAAAGAGATGGGTTTTCTAAAATCCTTCCCGCTATATGTCAACATATATCAGAGATATTTTTTCATCTTCAAGCACAAATGTAGTAAATAATACCTGTCTACTTTAGTATTTGTTTATTCATAAACATTTATTTATTAATGAGATACTAAGATGAAATGCTAGTGGAAACCTAATGCATGTGAATGTTCCAAACAGAGTTTCTGCTCTATCCACAGTTTCTGCTGCTCTTGTCAAATAATGCCAGCATGGCAGAATATCATAAGATATCCTTGAAGGTGGATCTCAATCCAGTGCACATGACAATTCAGGGACTCTTTAGGATCTGGTATTTGCTTTGGAATAAAATGGGAAACACCAGTATTTAGGCTGCTCTATTGACTCTTCAGAATTGGAAAGTGGCAGTGTATATTCTACTAATGTTAATTTGAGTCAGAAACAAGAAAATATACTGGTTTGTTCATCACTGTGCACATGTTGTCCTGGTGGAGCTGTTAGAAACTTTTGTGGAGTTTTATCTACTTTTTTTGAGTCTGAACTGGAGGCAGATGAAGCCAAATAAAATGTCATGCTATATTACCTTTCTATGTTGACAGAAATTAATGCCTGTCAGTATTAAATATTTATATAGATAATGTGATCTCTGCATTCAATCTAAAATATCTATGGTAGCTCAAAATTAACATTTTCCCTATACTTGCCATAAAAGGTAAATAAACAATCTGTAGACTTGAAATTATATCTCTAAAATAACCAGTGGTATAACTCTGAATGATCAACAGATTCAAGAACATTGTTAGCTGCTGCCAGCCAAATTGTGAATGAGAGAAGAGATGAAATTCTTCAAATTATTCACTGCAAATTATTTGTTCAGGTTTTATTATTGCAGTGCTGTTAAAATATGCAATATGCATAGCACACAAAAATGTAGTAGGCATCTTAAAAAAATGAAGGCACCAACTTGGAATGCAATTTGGTTAAATTAAAAGGCTGGACAACTCCTGTTCTCTTATGTTTGAAAGTCTGTGGAAAGAGAGACTTGAAAGTCATAGGAGAAAGAAACGTCTGATATTTTCCTTGCTGTAACAAACCTCTAGAGGTTTTGGGATGGATCACCTGTTGGATAGGTCCCAAACCAGCCTCTAGACTATGAACTCCAGTCCAGGAGAGCCAGTCTGAACCTGGGACTCCAGAACACGAGGCTTATCCTAGCAGGGGTGACTTAAGTAGCCTCTGTCTTTTCTGCCTCAGCCTGGCCTTTCCAAGCTCTGCTGTGCCATATGACATCTCTCCTTTCTTCTGACACAGAAGTTTGTGGCTCCTTGTTAAATAATAATCTCAGAGACAAATAAAAATAAAATCAAAAAGTCAAAACCAACCAAAAAAAAGTTCAGAATACTTCTGAATATCTGTAGGTTGGCGCAATCAAGGCTGGTGTACATGATAAAAACAAGAGTGTAAGAACAGACTGACTACCTGCACTGAGGCCAAGTCCCTTATGGTGCTGAATTACAGATCAAATCCATGCTAGTGGAGAATGAGTACTATCCCTCTCTTTTTAACTTCTAGGACAAGTGATGCCCAAAGTCCTCGTGTTGTCAACATCTTAATTTTCATGCAGAAATCACTTAGAGCTAAATTTCTTAGAGGGCATGATATGTCCTGCATGATGATAAATGTCCTGCATGATGATAAATGTCCTGACATTCTCCCATTAGCTTTGCCTGTGCTTTCGGTGAGTGACCAGGCTCTGGTGGACTCAGCCAAGAAGAATCTGGCAGGCCTTGTCATTATTTCTATGGCCACAAACGCCACGTGCCACTTTTTACACGTCTGCTGCCTTTCTGCACTCAAAGTGTTAAATCTGAGCTGCAGCTTGCCCATAGGCAAGAGTTGCAGACAGGGATCTCAGATAAACCCACTTACCGTATTCAGGACGAATATGTGAGTTCTTTGAAGTCAGTCCTTTCAGTCAAGGTCTGGTGGGAAACACTGGGAACCGGGAGAACCCTCGGGAGAGATGCAAAGTACTCCTATGTAGAGTGAGGGAAAACTTAGTGAGGGATGGAAGCAGTTTCAAGGGAACTTTTCAACTAGTTAAAAGCTGGTTTGTCACTTGAGGAAAAGCTGGTCTCTAGGAATTACAGACCTGGGACATTTGCTTGTGAAATGGCCATAAGAGATTAAGGAATTACTACCTCACGGGTGGGTTTTTTTTCGATTTGCTGCTCAGCAGGCTGATATTTGGTTTGGTGCAAAAGAAAATGAGACTGCTTAAACCCCTTTGGATATAGGCTCCACCTGTTTTTTTTAAAGCATTTCTCCAACTGTTTTGAACTGAGAAATAACAGTTTTGTAAACGTGTCTCCCTTTTGACCCGTACATCACATGCCTTCCTGATAACAATGCTCTCCAGATGGCCTAATTTGGTCCTGGAGAGGAGACCTATGGCAGGATGCCTGCCAGAGCCCTGCCTAACACCCACTGATGGCTCAGGCACATCTCATCACCCAGGGGTCTGGTAAGAGGTGGCAGAGGCTGCTGGCTGACATGGGACAGCTGTCTGGGAGACTGGGTGAACTGCTGGCTCTTGGGGAGCCTCAGAATGTGCTTGCTGACTTTCCCTTTCCTGTGCTTCTGATAAGTAGCCCAGAAGTGGATGCTTTTGGGTTTAGCTGGGAATGGCACACATTATTCATCAGGCTCTGACTGCTTAGCACCTCCAGACTCCTCCCGGCTGTTTATATTTAAGAATAAATCTTAACAATCATTGTTCAAAGTAAGGGCTGACAGCCTGCAGCATTTTTGTTAAAGAATGCTGGGCAGAAACTGAAGAGAACTGAAGAGTTAACGGGTGTTTGTAAAACAGGCAGGAAAAACCCTTCTGATCCATGAACCTTCACCAGCAACAGCTTCCATGTCGGAGGAGAAGAGCTGAAAGGGCAAGAGCCAAAGGCTCTCACTCTAAATGTAGGATTTGACAGGAGACCAGCAGGGTAGGACCTCAGGGAATGACTAAGCAAATACTCATATAGGAGGTCTGTGTGGTAAGCAGGACTAAATTGGTGCATCGCTTTGAATGTCAGCAATGCAGTTTTGCAGGTAGTACTAGGATTTAATGTGTATCTATGGAAGAGCCCAAAGGGCAAGAGTGATATGCTAAGAAAACTCAGTACTGATATTCAGGATACAGTACCTTCTGGGAGGAGCTGAGGCTTCCAGCGACTGCCAAAGAATCATGGAATCGTAGAATCACTCCAGAGGGGTCTCAGCAAAACTGCACTTCCACGGGTGTGTGGGCTTTAGCTGAATGCAGAAACATCATATGGCACCAGGCCTCAGTGTCTGCTGACATTTAAAACAAGAGGAATTTATCTCCTGCTTTATAGTGTACTGAACACTTAATTCTTTTTAGCAGCATTCTACAATGAGTATCTCTGTTCTCTCTCATTTTAATCCCTAAGCACAGAAGAAGTGTTTATGTTCCCTTAAAGTGTGCTGGAAGTTTGCCACTTGCAAACATTTGAACCATGGTAATAATTAAATTATTTCAGAAGATTTTGCCTGGGATACTGAAATATTTTTAGACTCTGTTGTTCTAGTTTCTGGTGTGCTCCCCCACCCCCAAGATCTTATGTAAAAAAAAGGTTAAAACTCCTAGCAGTAAAACTTTTTTGTCAAATCTGAGTAACTTCACTAATCATAAAAATAATAATATCTCTGACTATATCCTGATGGGTTTCCCTCCTGTGTCAATTCATTCTCAGATGACATGACTTTTTTGTCTATATATGAATAAATACATCTGCTCAAGGCTCCATCTTTCCTTTCACTGACAGAACTGATAATATTGTATTTGTCCTTCAAAGTCATGCAGATGGAATCCTCAAGCTCTCGGTACTAAATGCCGGCTAACCTGATTATTTTCTTTAAAACATAAATGAAATTATTACTATAGCCCTCCATTTTCACACCTTTTATAAACTCCTGGCAGAAAAAGGAGAGATAGATAATAAGATACTCAAATCACTTTCTTACTCTGTAATTAGCACATGAAAAAAGAACTTATTGAAAACAATAATTTCTCAGTCATTTGTCTTTATTTTAATTTTGCTTTTAAGCCAACATATTTTCTCTGAGATTTCATTAGCAGCCATTTTGTAAATGAGATTCTCACTAGCAAGAACCAAGTTTGAGTGCTCTACCACATTAAAATTTAACATTTTTCTATGGCTCAATATAAATTCTTCTTAATGTAGACAGCCTTTTCCACAATGTTCATAGTTTAAAAGGCTGGATCTAATTAAGAACATAAGTGCCTAAAAGTAAAGTGCTCCAGTACCTAACTCTGAGGCATCTGGCTTCTCAAACGTAGTCCAAAATCTGAAGCTACCAATGAAGGGTCTGTGCTTAAGGGAAAATTTAAGCATCTTACAAAAAGAGTTAAAACAGCCAGCAAGGTATAAGAGCAACTTCTAATAAAGTGTTAAAACCTCCTACAAGGGCTTCTTCTGCTGACGGGAAGTACCTTAAATGAGTTTTTAAATCATTCCTAAAGATAGCTCATTTTCTTTAAAATAATTGAGTGTTACTCTTTCCTCTTTAAAAGGATCAGTCAGTGGAAAAAAAAAGAACAACAAAACCCAGACAACCCAAAAAAACTCCATCAGAAACTGTCTTTGGAATAAGAGCTGAAAATTAGGATAATGTGCTGATGCATCATGAGCTTTCCGCATCATGTCTGCTAGGAGCCTAAGCTTTTCTATCCATCTGTGAAACCATACTGCTTGTTGGAAGTCAGGCCAGTCCCCTGGAAGGTAAGTAAGACGTACGTTTTCATACTCTGAGAAGTGGCTTAGCTACTTAGGCCTCCATAGGAAATGGGCAGGACCTGGCCTATAAGTGTATTTGACAAAGACAGCTGGGAGTTCTGTGGTTTGATATGAACTTACCTTGTCTGTCTGTGCTAGGAAAGTGAAACTTCTTAGTTACTGTAGCGGGTTTAGTTCGCTTTCCCGGCCAACGCACCAGATGTGTAGGGGTTTGGAATCAAACCGGGCGGAAACACCAATTTTGTGTAGTGGTTTTAGTTCACCTCTGTATCTTTTGTGAGATAGGAGATTTGGAGGAATGCAAAACAGGCTCAAACTTATCAAGAAAATGAAAAGTTTATTAACAGAATTAAAAGAGAAAAGAAAATAATAAG
>VZTH01000747.1:70780-99574 GCA_013397815.1 Aleadryas rufinucha
GGAGGGGGGAGGGGGCAGTTCTCAGGAGCCCCTGGCTGGATGTTGCAGCTACTTGCAGTGAACACAGTTGTTTCTCAGCTGCCGGGCTCTGAGGAGATCGTCCCGCCGGCATCCCGGGGCCGTGTCCCCGGCACCGGGGGAGGGAGGGGGCTCGAGGCCGCTCCAAGGAGCGAAAGCCTCGGCCGCCATTCTCCCCTCACCTGCGGGACCAGGCAAACCCCAAAGAGAGAGAGCAACTTCCTGTCCCTTCAGCCTTATATATGGAAATTTCGAAAAGCGCCACTGGTCAAACGAGCTGTCCATCAGCTCAGGCTCAACCCATCACAGTTACAAAAGCTGTAGTTGACTATAAAAATTCCCTAATTTGCTTTAGGCCTGAATTCTTACTCTTTACCCAAACCCTATTTGTTGCATTTAATTAAAACTAGGGTCCAAAATGCTCTCTGGGCTGTTCTGCTTTTACACCACAGCTCTAGCAACAGAAGAGACCCTGAGGATTTTTGCTGTTCTTTCAAAGTGAGAAGAGAAGTGTGAACAGGAGTCATGATTTCCAAGCAAAGCAGTGACTTGCTGTTGCTTGAAGATGTGCAGTGATATTGAGAGACTCTTGAGAGTCTTGGAAAGAAATGTGTCCACGTGGAGCTGTTTTAGCTATCTGGGACCATCCCCGACCAGGTGACTCCAAGTGTTGTTGATGCTGTGTTGGCCCCAGATTTGCTCAGGAGAATCCTTCAGAATCCTTTCCAAGAGAGCTCACAGGGCAGAAAAGCCCAACCAACCCCTCACTGTGAGGTGGAGTAAGTTTCTGGAGATTAAAACACAGCAGAAGTGCTACCAAGCAAACTCAGTCTTGCCCTGACTCTTTAGCTTCTTTCTCATTCCTCTCTTCCTTGTACTGCCTCTTTTGACGCAAAGGTTTACTGATACACAAGACATAAGCAGTGCATATCCATGTGCACTGTGAGGAGTACTAGAGGATTCATGTCTTTCCAGGGCTGGACTCTGTCTCTAAGTTGTAACTACACATATTTCTGCATGTCGGTTTGCTAAGTTTAAAACTGTAGTTACATGAGCAATAAGCATTCAAATCATATTGTTATGTGCTTGTGGCTGATTAGCTGACTTGGAGTGTAAATGTGACCATCAATAAAAAGCATAATGAAAGCTTGTTATTTTTAAACATACTTAAGTCAAAGGAAAAATAGTTCAGCATGACTGTAGAAATAGTAATTGGTTCATTACCTGTAATCATGTTAGCCTGCTCACATTATCGGAGGCTAATTGGAGAAAGGAGAGAAAAAGGGAGTATATCACTGCATACACAGGTGTGATCTCTATATCTACATGTCTTTCACTGTATTATATGTATTTCATTAATAACTTTTTAGATAAAACAGTATAGGAGGAATATGGCAATGCAGAAACAGAGGTAATGAGAAAATTTTAAAAGTACTTTGGAAGAGCAAGAGAATGATTTGTTCATCAGGTAAATTTAAACAGAAATAACTTATATTGTTATCCAAAGCACCAGGAGTGACAGCATGTTTTAGTAGAAATTTTAGTATAAATCATTTTTGAGAGAGGTAAGGTATGTTACCAGCACCTGTCTTTTCCTTGCAAAGAAATTACACAGAGATGTAATGGGAAGACCTTTACTGGTCTCTTACTACATTTTTCAAGGTCTCATTCTCAAAGATTCCTTTCTGTTTCTGTAGAAAACTGATGAAAATGATTATTTGCCTGAAAATATCCTGTTGTTTCTGACAAAAAACCTGGTGAAGGTTACAAAATTTTATATAAATATTTCATAAACTGCTTCATGGGAGCGGCTCCTCTCATTTGTCCACTGTATTTACTACTTGTTTTTGGTTTATGGGAAAATATTGTACAACAGAGCCTTCGAAGCAGTAATAAGAAGTCATCATATGGATTCAGCAATCAAGTAATAGTATCATGACCGAAAGTCTTTGGGTTAGCAGGTTATGCTGACATGTCATGCAGCCTTAAGGTCACAACGATATCAGAGATTTAGGTGTCATCCTCTTTGTTCATTGTTATAAACATACTGTTTCAGGGAAGGCTGAGATATTTGCATTTCTCTAGGAGGTATATGTCTTAGCATGGTAATGCCAGAGTTTGGAAAGGGCAGGAACATGCATTGATTGCTGCTTCTTTGTTTATTTTACTTTTATGTATTGTTTCTAATGCTGTTGTTATGGGAACCAGTTGAGATAGTTTTATATAATGATGAGAAGATGTGTAGGACAGAGAGTGGCAAGAGTAGAGTACTTTGTTACATGCCTTTTTTTTTTTCCTAGGATCTAGCAGCAAGAAAACAGCCAAGTTTCCACCTTAGGCAATACTTATGTATTTGTCAAGGGGACAATATGGCCAAATGACCACCATCTGGTTAAAACTGAGCTGTGGAGGACAGATAGTTAGGTCAGATGAACCCAGTCTGACCCAGTAAAGCATTTCTTAAACTTTCTTCTTACAGAAAGAGAGGGATCTTATCCTAAGAAAATGAGCAAGACAATGACAGAGAGAGGAAGACCCACTAAAAATTTATGTATTTGGTTAAAGCCCTCTCGCCTTTGCTTTTTGTGGTAGAACTTGGGGATCTGGAAACTAAATATCTCTCCAAAGTTTATAGCATGTCAGGTACATGGAAATTTTCATGACTATTAGTAGGCTGCAATATTTGAAAGGCCACAAGGACCAACTAATGTTTGAATAAGGTAAGAGTCCTTTTTAACTTGGAGTATTCATGTTTATTTTCACTGAGAGTTTATAGGAATTATTCCTTATGTGACCTGCTTGGGAGCTTAGATCAAAGGACCAAAGTCTCCTAGCTCTAACATTGACCCTTAGGGAAAGAACAGAAAAATTAAAGCAGTTATAGAGTGATCCTTTCCATGGTATAATTTCTCAGCTCCCAGCAATCAGCATTTTAGTGATTTTTTTTTTCTGAGCCAGAGGTTGCATCTGGGCTTTCATGTTTAATATCCAATGATGTACATCTCTTCTGTGAATTTCTCTAATTTTTTTTTTTAATCGAGATAAAGTTTTGTCCTCTGCCTGTTCCTGTAGGCAGTAGGTTTCACAATGATCTGAATGTCCAAGAGTAAAATGATGTATGCAGTTACATTTGGGGAGAGAAAAAAAATGTGAGGAAACATGATTGTTAGATATCAAATAACTGCGCACAGAAAGAAGATCAGGCCTTCAAATTCAGTTTTTCAATGAAAGGACCCTAAGGGAAAAAAAAAAAAGAAACTTGGTCAGTTAAAGTATTTACTTAAATCAGTTTTGAATTTATTATCTCTCAGCAGAACATGGACTAATATGCACAGGTTTCTGTGTGATACAGAGAATGCTCAGATGTATTGCATGAATGACAACTAATGAGGTACATGAACACACACCCCTGTCCAGTGTAAAGATGGTATGGGTTCCAGACCTTGTGGCTCCCTCCCCAGTAAATGTATGTGACTCTTGCAGGGACAGTGCCTTCCTGGTTCACCTCCAGGCCTTTCAAAAGAAGCTTTCTCCTTTTTGGAGATTTGATATTACCTGCACTGGAGTTTGTTAGCATTTCTTTTGGATGGTAGAGACATTGGGTAGCCTTGTCAGTGAGAGGATGCTGAACTATGGCTGTTCTGCTGTGGTCTGAAAATGTCTTGGTTAAAAAAGAAATATTTAAAGGATTTTTATCACTGCAAATGATGAGTAATAAGTTAAAGAAACAGAAAGCTTCTTGAATGATGGAGGTGTATGTCTGTAAGACAGACTGTGGCATGCCCTAGTGTTTGTTATGCTGTCAGCTAGACAGCACGTGAAAGAATTGCATTTCAGCAGAACCTGCGCGTGAAAGTGAACACAGTCAGCTTTCCAGAAACAAACCTCAGCGACTCTTACCAAAGGTAGTACTTTTTGGATTGTCAGATCAACTTTGTGAGGCACCTGAAAGGCTATCCCAGGGATAGCAATGGTCTGACAAGCAATGTTTCTGTGATTTCTAGCAGGACTGTATCTGCAGGGAGAATGTGCTATGTTCTTCTATAGAGACACAAAACTGGAGAGACCATCAGCAGAGGCAGAGGCTCTGCAGAAAAGCATTTTTTAAACCTTTTTTTGAATGATGATATTTGCACTGAGACCTAACATGGCAATACCTGATATTATAGTATAGCTGCCAGATAACTTTAGGTACAATTTGTATATTCTGAATTAAAAGGGAATATAGTGAAACCTTTAGTTTGGCTGAGCTTTCTGGATAGAGCTGTGATGCAATGTTCCTCCATTTGTTTTTTAATGTGCTCTTGCTTTTTAGTTTTTGTTTCTAGAACAGACATCTTGGACCTTTATTGATAGTTCTACAGTGCTTGACGCAGGACTACTCCACAGGCAGATTTAGAAACTATAGTGTGTCTTTGCCAGTGATCTTCTGCTCTTCAAGTCTGAGAACAGGACGTTAAAATAGCAGGAATTCTGGATGAATGTCTGCCATTAGCAAAGCTGTCTGCTTCCATTACTTGCATTTTGTGTCATTCTTTGAAGTCTTTTCTGAAGAAACATGTGCTGTCTAGCTCACAAAAGCACTACTGAAGCTTACCACAATGTTAGCCATTTTTACTCTCCCCTTATTTTGCTCAGCAAACATAGGTTTTTGAAAGCTAAGAAAAAATAAGGGTATAGTGGAGAAGCAGAAATATGCAGAACTGACATTAGTTTTGAAAGGAAAGGGAAGAACTTAATTAGTTCTGAGCAAAAGCAAGGTATAAATATTCAAGGTAAAATTATTCACCCCTTAGACATGTAGCTAAGCAGGTCCAAGAACTCATTGAATTTAAATTAGAGCAAGCTTTAAATTACTAAACATCCCTTCTTTTCTCCACTGCACGGAATGACTGCTTCTGAATACTTTCAGCTGTGTAACTAGGCAGATCCCATTCTGGCTGACTTGACCAGAATGAGCAACTGAAATGGAAGATCACACTTAGTAGTAAGCCTCTCAAGGTGTCATCTGGTGCTTAGAGTGGTTCGAACTGTGAAGACTCCAGATGCCATGATCTACACTTTGTGGTCACTATCAAGTAGTGCATTTGATTAAGACAATAGGCAAAGCAGCACTCTTTTATTTATAATATAGAGCTATTAGTGTATGCTTCTAAGGAACCACATGTGAGACTCCATGATGTGATTAATCAGGCATTCCAGCTGCTTTTGAGTGATCCCAGCACTGACAACTGAAAGCAGGAGGAATTTTTCTCCAGTATAGCACCATTTATGACATCCTGTTATGCCGTCTAAAATGAGCTCTGATATTCCAGTGAAAGAAAGCTGAACACTTTGTGAGGAAACGTATATAATCACTAAGAATTTGGCAAAGTCAAAAGCCAAATCCAGGGCCCTTGATTTGACAGTCTCATGTCTCATCCAATGTCTGCTGTTGTGGTGTTGCTCCTTAAATTATGAATATGTTCTTGGCCTGGTAGAAGGTACAGAGTACAGACCTTCTGAAGCCCAGCTGAATTAGGGAAAAACAGAACTCTGCTGCAGTTTCTGGTTTTACATGTCACGCCTACGCTTTGTTCTCTGCCTGCTCAGCAGTGTGGATAATCAGAATTTTTTTAAGAATTTTTACTCCAAAAAAGCACCTCAGGTGTATTCATTCCCAGTGCAAAAACTATAGAAAAGCTCATGAAATAATCCCAGACTTTCACCTAAAATTATATTCACGCAAGCCAGCTTACAAGGGAAGGAACAGATAACACAGATTACATGTTAAGTAGGACCCAACAAAAGAAACACACATCACTGGCATTTTTTCCAGGCTTATGTTTACATTTGTGCTATGTTGATTTATGACAAAAATGCATATGGTTGTAAAGCAGGATAAGACATCCATTGCAGATAAGTGTGGAGTTTGAGAATTGATATCAAACCCACTTTTTTCATTATTTGATCAAAGGAATTTGATGATCGAGTGACAAAAGGAACAGGGTATTTATGACTGAAAGAAACTGTTCAGCCAATGATTCTGTTCCCCTGCTACATAAAGCAAAAGGGTCATATAGTATTATTCAGTGGAAGTTGAAGCTTCTTGTGATTAACATGTCAATGTTATTGGATCACTTTTCCTTATATTGAGTCTTAGGTCTGAAATGATACAGAAAAATTTTGCTGCAGGCAAATTAGGTTAATGTTAATGGCGGCCCTGTTCCTTCCATTCCAAACTCAAACTGAACAGTCCTCCTTAGTCCAGCATATCCTCAGCTTGTCCAACCTTTCTTTGAGACGAGGCAGTGCCTATTTATGTTCTCTAGCAATCCAGTTTTACACACAGGCTGATTAAATAAACATAACAGTTTCTGTAGGTGGTTGTGCTTAAGAAAGCACATGAAAGCTGTAGGATGCAGGTGATAATATGAAAGTGAGAATGTCTGTCTCCTAGAGTAAAGATGTGAAATCTTGTTCAACAGCAAGCTACCTGAAGAGCTCAGCATTATCTCCAAAGGAAGAAATGAGATCATCACAAATTCTTTTGTGACCAGTACATATCTTCTTGGTAGTTATAGGAGACTAAAACAGGGGGAGAGCTCTCACCATTCCAATTAATAAAGAAAGGTATTCAGACAGTGTATTGTGATTCCAATCATCATATTTGACACTGTTAAAAGCAGCCTGTTTCACCTGATGGCTACCACTTTGCATGCTTTTATTAAAAACGTGGCTGAATGCAAAACCAGCTCCATTTTTTTTGGTGAAATAGCTTCACTGCTAATGAAAGTTTTGTTGGTTTTGGTGACATATAGTTCTTAAAGGGAAACACCCACTTTTTACATTTCTGTCAGATGTCACCTGAAGATGCATTCATTTTGAATTATTTTATTTATTTAGTGTGTAGCATTTCATTAATTTTTTTCCTCATTTTTATTGTATATATAATATATATAGCATATGCATGTAGATTTTGCTGGATAAGTACCTGCAGGCATTTTGTATGCTGTAGAAATAGATACTGGAAGGAAATGGAAGGAAGAAGTCAGTTAGTAACAAAATTAACTTCTCAGCCTTTCACATGTTTTGGTCCACAACTTGGTCATCTGCAATGCAGCCAGAACTGCAAAGCAGACAAACCTGATGCCTGCCTTTTTTTTAAAAAAAAAAAAAAACCAAACAGAAAAAAACCCCAACAGTTTCACATATCTTCATGTTATTTATGCATTTATTTTGGGAAAAAAGAGCAGTTTGTCAAACATTTAAGGTTGACAGGCAAGTCATGTTGTTGCAATGCAGGTAAACGCTGTCATGAGTGACACTGGCTGTGTCACTATGTGCAGCATTAGCCTGGGAATTTGAGAAGACAGGCTCATGAAAAAAAAATGAATGTTGTCAGACAACCCTGCATTTTTTATTATTAAAATCTTGAGTGAATTTAGTGCTCATGAAAGTGAGGGACTAAACTTCTCTGCACATCCCTTTCAATAAATCTCAGTTCTGACCTGCAGCACCCTTGCTATTCTAGTTATGGGCCTTGAGCAGAGGTTGCTCACCATGTCAGATTGTGGTAGGTTTGTGAAATAGATAGCTGAAGACTTAGATGAGGCCATTGAACATATTCTAATTTGTGACCTAACCATGACTTAAGCCCATACCCTCAAAGATGATGGTGGTCACAAATTAAGCATATATCACACAATATCCCTTTGGCAGTTAAAATAAAAATTGTTCAATTGTGTGTTGAAGGTGCTTTACTTATAGAAATTGATAACTCCTGTTCTGGTAGGAGGTTACTTCTGTGAACTGGTATTTTGGGGGTTTATTAATTTGAACAATTGTCCTGAAACAGCTGCCCAGAAAGCTGTGTCCCTGCGTGCTATGGAAACATATTTTTGCAAAACGTCATATTCAAAACATGAGTTCTAACAGCACTTTATTATCGAAGTGGACTCAGTTTCTACTACTAAGTCAACAAGTGCTATTCAAGAGGAATGAGAAGCAAGAGGGGCCAGTGGCTGCATAATGCAGGCATGGGAGGCTCCAGTCCCTGCAGACACTCCTGGGAAATGGTGGCAAGTGCTTTCGGCAAGTCTGAGTTTTATGAGTTCAATCTGCTCTGTGACCGTGAGGCAAATGGGCTGCAGTTAATCAAGGATTAGCAGCATCACCTCTTCTCTTCAAGTGAATGTCAAATCCTAGTCCCTTAAGAGAGAAAACATTGAGCAGATGTGTGGGTGGCATTGCAGGCAGCAGCCATGAGACTGTCCCTGAAGAAATCACAGCTGGAGGATCTCTGCTGCTGTTGCTTTCACCTTGGAAAAGCAAGCTCTAAGACCCTGTGATGCAGAGGCTCTGGCTTATACTTTGTGTGTTTCAATGCAGAGCCTAATCCACTTAGGCAAGCACAGAGTGAAAATATCATTGCCTTTACAGTGAGAGCCGAAGGCTACAACAAATCTAAATGCCATGGCTCCATCAAAAATAAACACTCAAAGCCATCTTGACATCGAGGGTATGGAGTTGAGAATGACATTGAGAATGAGATTTTAGGAAGAGTTTATTTCACTCTTCATGCAGATATAACTGCACTTTAAAAGGATTCTGGTGCCTTTACAGTATTTTTGTAATCTTTGGAAGGTTGAGAAACTTTTCTTCTGTCCTCTGCTTTCTGTGTAGTTGTGAATTCTTAGGACATGGTCACTTTTTCTGTGGTGATGAGCACATAATTTAATTACACTCTCCACCAAATTGGTAAAAGAGAAAGTCATCTACCTGGAATACCCCGACAACCTGCCTGTTAAGCAAAAAGGTACGTTAGTCTGGGTTACTCAAGGCTAAGTATCTGCAGGAAGATGCTTCAGTGGCCTCTTTAGTAATGTCAATAATAAGAACAAAAGAGTGGAAGGACTAAATAAATGCTAGCACACTTTACCTAGTGCACATGTGCACTTTATTTAGTTGCAATCCTGCCCTGTATTGAAACTAAAGCCACAGTGCTTATTTCACATTACATTTCTCTCCTGATTTTTAATACATTTATGATTTTGAATGTGCCCAAATTAAAATCCTACAATAAACTGTAAAGAGATGTTAACTGTTAATTTGTGAGCGCTTTGAGAAGACAGTGCTAAGTTTTTAAATGAAAGAAACCAGTTGTCCTTGTAAATCTTGCAATGTTTGGCTGTAGTCCACTACTTGCAGGAGGTGCTGCTCTTAGCACCTGATTTATTATTGGTTTCAGTAGACTAACACTGTTTTGCAATTCTGATTGCTCCATTAGAAAATTGTGATGTGGCATTAAAATTTTAATGGGTAATTCTCTGTTTGCATTTTGTCCCACTTAGCTTCAGATTGCCAGAGACAAGCAAGGAAGGAATATTAACCATTCATAAAACACTTTCACAAAAGCTATTCCAAGGAATAAAGAACAGAGAAGAATAATGATAAAAACATTAAAGTTTAAGAAATCAAAGCCTGTTCATATTTTATATTTATTATTAGTTGTATTATACTAAAAAAGATAGCATTTACCAAATTATGGCTGCATGTTTCTGCTCTGTGGTTGTTAAGTCTGACCTCGGTCAGCACAGAACACTAAAACTGTCCCAGACCTGGCAAGATTCTTTGGATGTAAATATAATCAAATTCTCAAAACCCATAAATTGTGTTTATGCATCACTATTGAAAATTCTTATACTTTCACTACATTGTTTGCCAGTCTATCAAAATGTCTGGGGACAGTTTGCTTTTTATATTTGATTATTTTGACTTTCAGAACACTTTTTATTTTACATAGCATAACAATATTTTTTTATTAGTGGTTCTAGGTGGGTTTATTTAACACCTGCATAATTTTAAAATGGTTCCTTACAAAGTGACCATAAATGGATGTTTTGCTCTGCAGAATCTCTGATAAAAACATCTCTCACTACCACAAATAGCGATAGAGGGGGTGGAGTGGGCAGACTTTGAAATTTGCTTTTACAAGCCCAAATCCTCAGGCAAAATAAACAATATTATTTGAGATTAAAAAAAAAATACACACAGAGATGATAAGAAAAAATCTAATGTCTGTAGAAGGCTGTGTTTCAGCAAGCTAGGTATGTGTTAGCATGTTTGCTTATTTTTTAAGTTTTCCAGTACCAAAATGCATGTTTAAATGATTGCATTTGACAAAGGAAAGACAAGGAAAAATGGTGCAGCATCTTTAATTTATCAGTTTACATGAGATGCAGGAAATAGCCTGTGGGTACCAGATTGTGATTTTTCTACTCAAGTACATTCTCATGTTTTACTGATGAGCTATATGCCAGACCCTTGTGTTCTGTATAGTAAGAGTTTCATGGAACATCTGCTTCAATTGCTCTATCTCTTGTTTTGTTTTGTCACTAAACTCACTTATGCTACAGAAGCACTGACTATAAAAGAAGCTGCTTTAATTCAATAGCATATCAAGAAGGTAGATTCTCTAATGCTTGTAATACAGCTATTTATGTCTAATGCTTTCCATTGCATCAAAAGTGGTATAAAAATTGACACAATATTCTGTCATACTTCATAGGATACCCAGTTTTCTGACCTACCAGTATGTTTTTAACTAGAAAAGCTGCATATGTGTATATGCATGTGTATCTGTGTGTAGCTGTAGACAGAATGACACACAGGGAGGTGTATCTGCCTGCCCGTATTTGCACCTGGATGTATGAGACACTGATGGAAAAACATATTTAAGTGCCAGAAGAGTAACCCCCATTCCCTAAGTCACGTATCACAAAAGAAGATAACAAAGTAAGTCAATAAGGTGAGAATAGCTTTGACTTGTTACTAAATGTGTGCTTTAGCTTTTACATAGTAAATGGCACTTGATGTCTTGTGTGTATTTAACCTGGAAGGATAAAATGTTTTACAAGGACAGAGAACCTTATATGGGAATTTAAAACAACATACATCACCCTTTGTCAATTTACTAATTATTTTTTCTTGTCCCATTGGACAAGAGCTAGTAGTCTTGGCTATTCAGTGCCTGTGAAAGGATGTCAGGATTTAAAGGTGGCAGTTCTGCTTTAATTTGCTGTACCATGGCCAATCTTGGATGGAAAAAAAAAGTTGATTAACTGAATGAAAATGCAATGAAAAACAGTTTTTTAAACTGAAACTGTGTCTACGGGACCTTTAAAATATTCTCTAACAGTTTTACATTATAAGTGCATGAAAGAGAAAAAGGAGGAGCTTTATAAAAAAAAGACAAATAGGATAAACATCCTTCTCACAAAAATCTGTTATATCCTTTCTCATATTTTTGGTCTGAACAAATGATGAAGATTATGGTGTTGTGGATGTTCCTTTTTAAAGCTCTAGTCTGTTTAGGTTTTTTTTCCTTAAATTTAATCCCACCTGTTCTGACATCCAGCCTGAAAAATCCTGTTAGAAGCAAAGAAACTATGAGCAGATGCTGAAACCATCTTTAGTTTCAGTGTCCTTGTTACTGAAAGGATATGTGGCTTAATTTAATTTTTTTTTTTTTAGAAATATGGTTTATCACTGTATGTGAATTGCCATTGACAAGGTTGGTAATTAGCCTCGTATTATTTTCAGCATAGTTCACATCCACACATCACAGGATGGAAAATGAGAGCCTTAGACAAACAGTATCCTTGTAGAAGATCATTAGGAATCCCACTGTGACATGCCACGTGGAACCTCATTGATTCAAATTAGTCATCTGCATTGTTCTATATTTCAGACTGCAGGAGGTTTCAACTTATTTTACAAAACCACAATTGTTATACGTTTATGGTCAGAGTAACATGTAATGTTCTGCACTCTCAGAAGACACCAAAGGCATTTTAATATGTACTCATTATACAGCTCTGTCTGCAATGCTATTTAGATTTTCATCAGTGTCTGGGTAACAAAGCTCTATTTTCTCAGCTTTTTACAACTGAGCTGTAAACATGAACTCTCAGTTAAACACAGCACTGTATAGAAACTATTATCTAGGACTCAAGGTTTTGATTTTCCTTTTTTTTTTTTTAACTAAAAAGAGGTCTTTGATGATACACACCTCTGAAATGAATGTATCCTATTGCTAATATTTTTTTTTTTGTGTGTGCAGATGTAATACAGGTTTGAACAGTGTTAAACCCACTGTGGTTTGGCTGAAAAAAATACAAGAGCAAAAATGCTGTTTGTCACAGTCCTAATTTACTGTGAGGCCAAATATGTATCTTTAAAAGAGAGTTTACAGTAGATTTATAAAATGGTCATTTATGATGGCTATTTGATCCCATACATGTCTATGCAAAATCTTTTATGGGTATTGCTGATGGCAGTATGTATATTTTTAACACATATACCTCCCCCAACTAGGATATCTCAAGAATTTATTTTCTTTATTCCTTGCTGATATTTACTGGTGCAAATCCATCTATTTCAGTAGAGGATTTACTCCAACAGTATATTTAGTCCCACTTAGGATCCTGTCATAAAACTCAGTAACCTCAGAACTACTTGGGTCTGCACTATGTGTGCTGCAGATACAAATAATCCAAACCCAAATTTGGGTCAGGGAGCCTTCCAAATGATCCTAACCTGAGAAGGGCATAATTAATTTTTGTTTTCTAGGAAGGTATCAGAATTTTAATGTTCCTAAAATAGATTTGGTTTATATTATATATTTTTGGATACAAATTCACATACACTGAAGAATTATTCATATGAATTCTCTTTCCTTTGTGCACAGAATCAGGAATCTGATATATTACTTCAAGAATACATAATACAACATCAGAGAAAGAATTCAAGAGTCGTGAACAACTCAGGGGACCAGTAATAGAATATGAATCCTAGGTTGTTGGTTCAAATCTAATCCAGGTTGGAAGTAACAGCAATTATTGCCATCTAATGTCTTTTCAGTGATCTGTATGAAATGAGTTTGTGGTCTCAGTGTAGTTTCTAACAGACAGGTGTCTAGATCACAGCTGACACCATTGTTGGCAGACACAATGTAGGGACCAAAGCCCGGACTGAAAATTGCACTGCTCTTTGGTGTCAGGGCAAAACTCAAGCATTTCAGGAGGAGAATGTGTAAGCCAATGGGTTTTTAGAACCTATCAATGAAAAGTATTTCAGTCTTCAGGCACTTGCCCAGGAATCCTCTTAAGATCTGAGAATTTTTTCAGTTAAACAATAGAGATGAAACCACTCTTACAACATCTATATTAAAAATTAGCACCCAAAAGTACAAGAAGACACACATAAAAGGAGCAGACACAATAGTTTCAATTCACTTGCTGAAGCTCATGTGCTTAAATTTATTCAAGTGCTTCACAATAGAATAATTCCTTTAATGGCTTGCAAATCTCTCCTGCACAATATGCTATGACATCCATATACCACATGGCATATTTCACAAATCACTGATAGTAATAGCATTGTGGACACCATTTGTTCCTTTCTACTTATGAGAGCACTAGGAGAAATCTTTACCAGCTAGGGATACTGCTCAGATGACCCTGCTGATGTGATCATTCATGCCACTTGTATTACAAAGCCCTCTTCTCTCTCACCCTGTTTGGGTGTGTTAGATCAAAAAGTATGTGTAGAACAGCTCAGTGCTGACTGCTAGACATGGCTTTGCTGGTGTTGGGTATCCCAAAGGTTCTGCACAATTCCCTCTACAACTCTTGCTACTGCAGTGAGGTGTTAAATCATGTTGGGGTTGCAGAGATGAACCCTGGGTCTTCTCCAATTTAAACACTCATTCAAAATCCTGTAGATAAACACTATGGTCTAAGCAGAAAAAGATGCCACAAAAACATGTAGAAAACATCATTTTTATGTATGATCCAGTTAAAAAAGTTAGAGTTCTGAAAAATCATGTTATTTATGGACCTTCCCAAGGGTAACCATGTTATAGAGGGACTGGGACTTTTATAGAAAAAACGTAAATCAGTGCGCTTAAGGCAAATAACTGGCAATTATGTACAGTTTTGATTATGGGAATTTACATTTCCACAAAGGAATATAATTACATGGGAAGTAATTTTTTTTTCTTTTTTTTTTTTTTTTTTAATGTTAGCCTTGTACTTTTTGACCTGGATTTCAATTTAGCAGAGATCAAGAAAATTTTAATCAACATAGATGCATATGTAAATGTTTATATAGTAAGTATCTGGCAGGCAAAAACATTTCTACTGAGGATTATCTGGATCTGGAGTCCATATTATACTAATTATTCGGTAGTAAAGCCAATAGAAAAGAAAGAACTCCAGAGAGAAAAGCTACCATATTTTACCTACTACAGGTGATAGATATTATTTGCCCTATTATTATTTTATACTATTTATGGATCACTCTAAGAATGACATATATGAGTTTAATATATTCATGTAAGATATTATATACATGGGAAGAAAGATAGAAAACATTTGGGTCTAATTCTTACATAATTTTGTCATGAAAATTGAATATCAAGAGACTTGAACAGTAAAAGGAAAATAAAGGAAATAATGAAAGGAAAGAACCCAAAAGCAATAATAGAAAAGAGAAAGAGTGGTATTGTTAATAAATGAAGGATTAGGAGACTCAAACAAAAGGAGACTTTAATATATGATAGAGAAGAAAGAAATGGAAGGACTTTTAAATTTAATAGACAGTTCATAAATTAAAAAATCTGTCATATAGTATTAAAAATCACACAGCATTTCACTGAGTAATATATTATTAATTTATGTTATGATATATGATTCACTGTAGTGCTAATAATTTATATTTTGTGTAGAATTTTAAGTCTAGATTTCCAGCTTTAGTAAGCCTCAGAGTTTTGTCTGGCTTTCCAGCCTCTAGGTTTCACGTAGTGATCAGACATTCCTAAAAGAAGCATAAACCCTGTGTGAGAGAATTGTAGCAAATGGGCAGGAGAATTCCTTGTTTAACACAGCATTTGAGGTCACAACTGTATTGCTGGGGTCACCAAATTATTACCGAGTAGTTATTTGTAGGGATAGGACAGCCCTGTATGTTCTTAGCACTTACACACTCTGAAGCATTTCATCTTTAAATTTCTAAAGCTCTGTACATGGTTTCAGCCACAAGACTGTGGCTGGAGTAATAAGACTCTTAGCTAAATTCCTACACAGCATTTTGCAAAGATAGAGACTGTGGTATGGTGTTTTTTTCTTCTTTTTTTTTCGTTTTGTTTGAAAAAGAACAAAGAGCCTGAAAGCGTCCTGTGTTACAAGGCCAGCTTAATTTTTTTCACTTTCTAAGTCAATCCCCCTGTTTCTACTGAGGTCTTTACCAAAAACCTTGTCTTTGACTTTTCCTTCAATCACCTCTTTTAATTTCTGGCCTACCTGCACCCCTCAACACCTCTCTCCATTTCAGGCATGTCTGTCACAGGTATTGGGCTAGGGGTGATAAGCAAGCCCAAATGAGGACTCCCTCCTTCAACCTGGATTGCTGTTGCACCAAATACTGTTCCCCATTCTCTGTCTAATAGTATATTAGTTACAATCCCCTCTATTCAACCTCCTCTCCTGTAGGTCATCAGTATCCAATAACTCAGGGACCAGTAAGCATCACCTTTAAGATAAACTTTGCCCAGCTTCTAGCTCTTGCATGGTTCCTCAGTCATAATAGTCACCTGTGTCAGAGAGCCCAGATCTTGAGTTTGGTGTAGTTTATGCTTCTGTTTCTAAAGAGAAATTGCATTTACAGCTAGAAACTGGCAAAAAACCCACCCCGAAGCAACACAAAAACCAAACTCACACTGAAATAGTCTGTTTGGGAGGTTGAAATTCTTGCAGTCAGAACAAATGTGGTACATAAGTGGCCAGTGCATTTGAAGGGAATAGACCATTCTAGAAAAATGGGCAATTAAATGGAAATGTTTGTGGGTTCTTTTCTTTTCTTTTCTTTTCTTTTCTTTTCTTTTCTTTTCTTTTCTTTTCTTTTCTTTTCTTTTCTTTTCTTTTCTTTTCTTTTCTCAGCGTAATGTGATTGAGGAGAGAGACTGATTAAAAGTACACGGTGAGGAATCTCATAATCACAGCAGGAGGAGGGAACACTGTTATCCTCACTGCAGCCCAACCTCATGACAGCAATAGAGACAGTTCCACAGCTGCCAGGGAGGAACCCAGCCGAGAGAGAAACCCTCAAGCTGTCAATAGATCCAGATGTTGCTGCTGCTGCTATTGGAAAGAGATACACCAGAGGTTGTCATCTGGGTGTGTAACTGCCAAACTCAACTGCCTTTGGGCCACAGCTGTTGGCTTTGTTGCTGCAATACTCTTGAACAGGAAGAAGAGCTAAAACTGTGCCAGCACAGTGGGGAGGCAGCTACCAAGTTAATGCTCAAGTGGTATCCTGGCAGTTCTCAATTTGCTTTGTAGTTGTTTTGTTTAGTGGGAAAATAGATGCACCAATAAAAGTTTAATTTGTAACTGTAGCTTTAAGTATATACATGCAATATGGTAGTCGTGCATTTGTAGATTTATGATGAGTGACAACTGGATGTCTGTGTTATAGAGCACTGAACACATGGAAAAGCAAATATTATACCAATAAAGTTTTTCTGTCTGCTTTAAGTGATTAATCAAACTTCATAACCACAGATCATATTTTTGCTGGATGTCATTAAAAGGAGAAATAAGACAATGAAAAGGAAAAGGAATGGGCTTTCTTTTCCCATCTTGGCTGGGCAAAATGCTAGCAAGTGTCTGGTTTACGCCTTTTTTGGTTTGTTTTTAATAATATTTACTAGGATAAGGCATTATTTGAAAGTCAAAATGAGAACATTTTGATATCTTGCCACACCTTTTTGGTATGATATAAACCACAGGATTTAAGATTTAAAAGGTTCCCATTTATCAGTGAGACCAGTGCTTTGCTATTTCAGTTGTTTAGATGGTTTACTTTCATTTGGAGACAATTTATATGCATATCTCTCAACACCAACATTTTCCTTTATCTTAAATAGTTTATTTCACTCCTTGACATTTATCCTCTTGGTCTGTTAATAGAAGGCATGCTCATCACTTCTGTCTTGCCCCTTGTAGCTGTTTCCCATTTCTCCCTTCCACTAGTAGGTTTCATTCTAGTCATTCTAATAAGCTCAACTCTCAAAGCCCAATCTGCTGCACAGGAATTTGCCAGTATAGCTATTTCTGTTAATACTGTGGAAAAAACATTGTACCCCTAAGTAAGCATAGCTTATGAAATAGGATCCCTATTTCCCTAATCATTCAGCTTCTGCAATGTGTAGCTGTTGCAATTTAAATTAATCTTTTCTTAACATGGGTTATTAGAATCATGCACAGTATTCTGCATAAGGAGATACAATTACTTAAACAATAACAAGAATGTTTCCTTGTTTTGATTAGAAATGCATCCTAGCATCTTAAGCATCTACTTCTGCTGGCTTTTACAGACAGAATCTGGCCTTTATATGGCTTTTTGTGATTTTCTGTGTGTCTTTCTTGATGGCTGCATTACTCCATGATTTATGGGATGATGGACCCTCTGATGAAGTAATATTGTAAGATAGCCTAGACAGAGCACAATGGTGCAAATCTCAAGAAAAAAGGTAGCAGAAAAATACCTTTCTAAGACCTTTGAATCTATTTTCTATCCTGAATTCCACTACTGGGACACAGCAGAATCTTTTTCCAAAGCCTCTTCTTAAAAGACAGATATCTGAGGTACTGCCAGCAAGAAATTAGTAGTTTATATGCCACGCTTCCTGGCCAGCCCACCAATATAAATTCCCCAGTTTGGGTCATCTCATGGCTAGCTATTTTGGACTCCTAGGCTTTAAATATTTCCCAGATGTCCTCAGAAGGTACAAAGGAGCTCAGTGAAAATAGTACTAACCTTCAGTAACAGAGGTAGTATTACTGAATTACTGCCCAGAACTGATTTATTTTTTTCAATGCCAAGTATGGAACAACTTCTGTAGTGTTCACTTTCCAAACAATGAAAAATAAGTTATACTAATGAAAAATTACTATGGAGAATGATCATGGCTTTGCAAATTATGCTCCATTTCTACATTCAGTAAAGCATATCCCTTTTGTTTCCAGTTGCAAAACTGCTTCAAAAAGAAAAAGAAAAACAGCTGATCAGATCTGTGTCACCGTGAGTAGTCAACTTAATTTTAATGTGGATGTAGAGTTTGCATTTGTAGGCAGGTATAGCTCTTGCTATATATAGATACAAAGGTATTTTATACCGATACAAAGACCTTATTTTACATATCCTAAGTGAAAATTTCTGTGAGTAGAGCTTTTCAGTGGGAATAAACTGTATCTTCAGGAAGCATACTAGTTTGAAATCTGGTGAAAGGGAAGGTTGCTAGGAGTTGAAGACCATGAGCAGAAGAGGCAAGGCAGAATGAGGGAAAAGAAATTCTGAGGGACTGAAAGAGTATTTCTTTGATGCTGGAATTACTTAACTCAGTCAAGATATCCTCATCCATTTTTGGGATATAGACAACTTTTTTGAGGGGCCAGCTAATAGACCAACTAATTCACTGCTTATTATGCAAATATAAAGTTATATGTGGAGAAAAGCAGTACCACCAAAACAGACTAAGGAGCTTTCATGAAAATTAAAGAGGTTAAATTTGTCCATGCTTAACTGAAACAGTTATTTTAACCTGTGATTTTGCATCCTCAGGAAGAGGTAAAAAAGGAGAAAAAACGTCAAAGCAACAATGTACTTTAGCTAAAATAATATTAATCTTTATATTGAGATATAGTGCAAACATATTTAGACCAGGTGTACTGTCCTTCAGTAAAGTGATATAATGTATAGTCATGCAGAAAAACAAAAATTTAGTTTCATTTAAATAGACTCAGGGCCTTTTAAAAATTGTTTTAAAGTGCCAATTCATACTTACAGTATGTAGGGAAGTCTGAATAATACCTACACACCACTTTTAAACTTCTGCAGAATTTTACCTTTTGCTTCAGATGGGAAAGAAGAAAGGTATGTGACTGAGATTCCTTACTACCAGAAATCCTGACGACTACATGTTGTAATTTTGTGTATCCTCAGTGCTGTTTCAGTTGTGAGTCTGAGTGCTTTGAAATATTGGAGTGGAGTGTACCTTTTTGTGCTTACGTTGGATATCTGAAAACCTCATTATTTCTGCATTTGTTAAAATACAACTCTCTGTTCAACATACAGACAAGGCAAAAGGCTTTGATAAAACCTGATCTACATTCCGAGATCTGCTATGATCTCAGCTTTTCTAAAGTGGCACATTGCAAAAGGCACAGTACTAGTAGAAAGTACTAAAAGAGGTTACTTTTAACAGCTTCTCTTTACTTTTTCTTGCCAGGAGTGTTTTCATTTACATACCTGAATCATGTCATTATTGTTGCCTTTGCTCTGTCTCTTTCTGGCACTTCAGTGGCTTATCACCTTTTCTTTTTTCTCTTCTTTTTTTTTTTTTTTAAATGAACAATGTGCTCTATACATCTCTTGTGTTGATTTCCTGAATTAATATTCATGATTCTTCTTTTCAAGCCACAAGATCCTCTGTTGATGTTTGCTTTACCATACTTCTATCAAACATACTTTTACAAAATAAAAGGTCTTTTTCCTTTCAGATGCTTAGGTTGGAAAATAGACAACTATCTTCCACATGGTATGTAATGGTTCCTGCTTTATTATCTGGATAGATAGAGTTTTCTTGCTCTTGTAAGTTTTTTCTAATATATATTTTTTAAGAAACACTGCATCATCTGTATCTACAGTGATCCACAAAACAGGCTCACAGGTCAAAACCACATGTATGTGCTTTTTTTTTAACATGTATTTTTCTATTAAAGTTTTTTTCTGAATTTTTCCATTTAAAATGAAAAGTGCCACAAATGCAATGCTAAATTTTAAATAGAGTAGAATGTACATTTATTTTTGTATGGGGTTCTCATCTCATCTTTTATGCATTTCTAATAGGAACAAAACACAAAAGTGAAGAGCCTTTTAAAGATATAACCAGAAGAGATGACTATTATCTTCTCCATCCCTACCTCAAAGAGAAAAAAAAGTACAGTATATATTTCATTCTCAGAATGCTCCATTTCCCCTCTGTTTTTCTGTATTATATCTCCTTTTGTTTTGTGTTACTTTCTACACAGGACTTTGTTGCCCTTCTCTAAAATGGTAATAGCAATAATTAAAGAACAATCACTGTACATCTGCATCTCACAAATACTCTTCCACCTCAATCACGAGAGTCTTTTGACTCACTGATAATTAGCTGCTGCATCCATCACAGTTCATTTTTTTCTTCTCTTTTTTTCAGTCAGCTAGTCCATCTGTCAACCAGAGCACTAATATGACTGTTTACAGCAGCAGCCGTCTTCCTGTTTTATGCATCAGACTACCACCTTCAGCTCCTTTGAAAGGCTTCTACTGCTACAAGTTAAGTTGAGCATAAAACTCAATTTCTACCTACAGTTATTTTATATATATTAAAATAAATAAATAAATAAAATACTATTTTTTTAAAAAAAGTTTCCCTTTGTCTGAATTGACTTGCCTACTTATACGTAGACTGTGAACTTTTGGTGTCATCAGTTTTCCGTCGACTATATGAACATGGTGAACAGCAACACTTGCAGAGAAAGATGGAGCTTCCTGCTGTATGAACGTGAAAGAAAGGAGGCTTTTATGCAGTGGTTATGCTACAGAGATAAAAACAAAATGGGCTTCCTCTTTTTATATTCCTGCCCTGATCCCCAGCTCCATCACCTCCCCTGCATATACCTCCCCATGCCATTAGGCCTTGTCTCCTAGCAACATATGGCCCCTTACCAGAGCTTTGGCTGACTGCTGCCTGTATGCAATCAGCCTGTCAGTCATTTATGAGAGAAAGTGATTGAGCTCTGTCCTGGATGCATACATTTGCAGCATTTAGACTCTGCATAGGTATGGTGATAGGAGGACATGTAGCTATGTAGGTTTGCAATATGCTTGGATTAAAGCCTCACTAAATGAACATTGTTCTAAGTAAAACAGAAGATGTGGTTTTGCATTTGTGTCCATCAGGAATAATCTTTTCTACCTTTTCTTTATCTGTGGTACTGACTTTACAGCTGTCTTACTTACAAAAGGGGAAATCTATATTTCTTTTAAAACTAAAGTTTCCCATGAAGCTGCATAAGCTGTCATTAACTGGTTTCCTGGCATGCCAGTATTCCCATTCACTCTGAATCAGATCAGGAGGGCGCACTGAAAAAATTTGCATCCTGCCTTCATTATCTATAGTGATAAAGCAGAAGCATGCATCCTGCATGCTGGATACTTGCATTTGCAAGTCACTGTCACAAGAGCAACTTTGACTTTGACTCCTAGGCCACAGCAGCAAAATGGCCAGTGACTAACAGTGTTTCTGGAGTGACGCAACTGATGGAAAATATTTGGTAGGAGATATTCTAACACCTAATGCTAGACGTTTGTGTTGTTCGTACTTCGTACTAGTGTCAATGGAGAGAGGTGGGATTTAAGACCTATAGCTACAGGCCTTCTGCTGTGATTATATAGGCAACATAGACTCCTACTTGTCCCGAGGTATGTAACACTAAGTGACTTTTCAGTCTCATATTACGTTTCCCTCCCTGGGAGACAAACAGTCTTGATACAGCAGCTAACTTATGACACACTGCAAAGATAAATCTTGATGCTTAGATCCTGTTGTGGGCTCTTACCAATTAATATACCATAAATGAGGCAAGGGGGACAGGTGCACAATCCAAACAGGCAAAAAGGATGAAGTACAAAAAAGCTGCTGTGGGAAGTCCTAGCTTTGGGCTCCCTACACCTGATCTGGTTCTAGCCAAAGGTGCCCAGTGACAGATTCACATTACAAGGCTGCTGCTTGAAATTCTGGCCACAACCCATCCTTGGCTCTTGCAGCCCCAGGCCTTTGTCAGGTTTCCTAAAATTACCTCCAAGGGAGATTTAGGCATATATTCCATGGGGCAGTGAGAATTTCAGACTGTATAATCAATACATTGGATAGCCTACACCTTTTGAAAATTGCTTAAAATTAAATCCTTAGATAACCTGCACCTTTCTGGAATGAGGGACAGCAGCACCAGACAAGCAGAGATTTTGGGATAAATTTTCCTTATGTGTGTTAACCTGCACCACTGCTTAATCACAATCTATTTTTTAGATCATTCATAGATTAACACACATGAAAAAGTGTTGTCTTTCAGGCAGCTGCCTGGAGGTAGACCTGACTCCCTCCACTGATTCTGCAGAGACAGTTGTTCAGTGCTGGGTAATCAGCACTTGGAATTACTCATCCCTTTAGTGTTGCAATACAGCAATTAGTAATTAAACCAGTGCCCACTGAAGTCAATGGAAAGACTCTTACTGACTTCAGCGGATACTGGATCAGACCATTTATGGAACAGTTCCATTTTGATATCCAGCCAAGTGGATAAAGCCACTAATTCTTTCTGTTAATGCAGTGTACAGCCCTCAGTAATCTGGTCACAGTGATTAAAAAAAACAAAACAACTAGTTCTCCAGAGACTATACTTCTGGAAATTATACATTTACATGTAGTTCCAAGCAATTAAGTGACTATATAGGCATTGGGCATCTGAATTTGCCAGTCAGACAAGATTCTTGGCTCTTCTTCCATGTCCAAAACTCAGATCTCTAGCTGTTATACTCAAGTTAAATAATAACCTAACTGAACACATTTCACTTAACAGCAAGCAAAACAGCTATTTCTGATCTGCTGCATTCCAGCATTTGAATCCTCAGTCATTTCATGCAGACTTCTGGTAACAATTAATACTACCATAAAAAGAAAATAACAGGGTGAAACATGCACACAAATTGAAAGCAGATATCTGAATGTTGTTGTCCCACAAATTTAGATCAACCGCATGTCTGCCTGGAAACTTGTAACTAGCATTCGTGAGTGATGTTATAATACAAAGTGTGGTGGAGAAATGACAGTGAGGCCCGTTTGTACTTTCTGGAATTAATATATGTATGCAGATAATTAAAAGAATAATAAAAATACATAAGATGAACATACACAAGGGGATGGTTTAAACATCATCCAAACATGTCATATGGTATGGGCCTTAGGGAAATAAAGGCTTACAGGATACTGGCAGATAGTCCTGCTGCTGGTACCAGAATTTAGCAGTTTCACTGCTTGAAAATAAATCCTTTTAGTTAATCCGGCTCTGTGGGTGGAATTACACACACCACTCCCATTATTGTCAGACAGGAGTGCAGGCTGAATTCCCATGAACTTTGCTGAAAATGTAACTTGCAGTCTTTCCTACGCAAAGCTTTATTTATTAGAAATGCTTTTTAACGTGTCATGGTGAAATCTTATCATGGTAACATCAGATATGGCTTCTATTAGGGAGTGCACATTTCACCCTTGATGTGTACCTGCAACTCTTATTAGCATGACAGGGCATTTACTATGCATATCAAGAAGGGAATATGTGAGATCGTGAATTCTTTCACCCAGTGTGTTCCAGAGAGCAAAATTTTAGTGGCCAAATGTTAACACCTGGCACAATAAAGGGTTTGGTGCAGACAGCCAAGGTTATTGAATGGGAATGTGGCTGTACTGCAAACCTTCCCTTCTCCATCTGGTTCATTCTGGAATATGGAATATATATCACAATTATATGAATAAATGAAAAGATATGCAAGTTAACTGAAATGTATGTGTTCTCTGCTTTTCTGCACAATGAAACAGCCATCTGGGAATCAGTATGTCTCACATTTCAAGCACAAATCAAAGCAAGCAGCAATTCACTCTGTGACGTGTGCTTCATAGAAAACTGGACTTCATTATCTCAGAGTTAATCACTTTGGAGTCTTTTTTTCAGGTTTCCACCCCCCGTCTTCCCCCCCCTCTATGGATACAAAACAAAGCTATTTGGAAATATAAGGAGAGTACCTTTATTAAAATTGCATTTGGAACACAGTGTGGTTAAAAAATAAAAAAAGGAAAATGGAAGCACATTTATTTACACTCTTGCCTCTCAGATCCAAACTCAGAGGTGGGTCTGTAGAGTGGGTAGAAAGAATTGCTAGATGGAGATATTCTTTTTCCCCTCTCCTTCTTTACCTCAGTTTGTTTCATATGCATATTTTCCTTTTCCACATCTATGCAGCACTACTGACTAATGGAATGGGTGACAAGGATCCAAAGCATATGCTGTTGCCCAGCTAAACATAATGGGAAGTGGATGGAGTGGGGGGCATGCTGACAGCCAGAATGCCAAGGAAGCCAGCTCTGACCTTCCACCGTCGTGTGGTACATGTGATATTTGAGGTCAGAACTGCACAAATCACACAATCCTTCCCCTCCTGCCCTGGCTTTTTTTTTCTCCTCTGTGGATGGTGGGTACAAATCCTTGTAATAGAATGCAGTGGAGATTTGCTGTGGGAAAACTCTTCTGGGGCTAATCCGAGGGAAGGGATGCTAGAACTCACAGGAATTAAAAGGCATGGTTTCTGCAGTTATACTGGGTATGTATGCTAAGTGTCATTGCATCCCAAGGCAAAGAGTGTGTCTGATAGACAAGTCATGATAGTGCTTTGGGAAAAGCAGTCTTAGAACAATGGATTACTGTAGTTCCATTTCATATATGTCATTTTGTAGCCTTTCTGGAAAGAAAAGCTGTCTCTATTAAACAAAAATCAAAAAATATAATTGCTGGAAGAGGTTCAGACACATTTGCTCCTTTTCCAAACTTCATTAATCTCCTTGAACACAAGAGTTGACTAATTCTATGGGCTTGTAGCCAAGCTCCTAAAACATAAAAGTTAAGAGCAAATATTGAGGACTGTTGCAAGGGTCCTTCCTATGCTTGTTCCCCTAATAGTCCTATTCAAAAGAAATAAAAAAGTTTTAAATATGATGTGATCTGAGAGAATGCATCTTCTTTATGTGTGGAAAAATCGACTAAATATGAAAATTCCTTCTTTACAAAGAAAAGACTGGTTTTCTTGCGGCTGCATTTTGGGAAGTGCTTCTGTGCATTCACAGACTGATGCAGGAATGAAGCAACAAACTTGCTTCTGAAAACCAACAAACCTATGTGTCTGTATGTGCTACAATGTTTAATCTTCAAATGGTCCTGCAGTGTCATAGCCAATCTGGGACCAAAAAAAAGCTTCTGTTTTCAGTCCTCCAATTTTTTATGTGTTGAGCACCCTCAGGACTGACAGAAAAAAATAACAATGTGGCTTTTGATGGTGTAGGATCAGACCCTTGAAAGGAGCTGAGAATCATCAGTCCCTTGTGATTCTAAACTCTTAGCAAGCAGCAGAGATGGAAAAATAGCTAAAACCAAAGTTCACTTGAACCCTGTTGTCTGAGGTCATTTTGTGAATATCGAAAGAAAATCTGCTTTGAATATGTTCTTCCTACTTCAGTTGTCTAAAAAAAACCCCTCAGGGTCAAAGAAAGGCCACAGTAAATTCTGAATATCTGAAGATGTGGAGCTGATGTATATCCACTAAATGCTAACATAATTAAGACATGACATCATCCTTCAAGCATTATGGGTGCTGCATTTTGTATTGTAAATACTTATCTAGCTTATAATAGTTTGCTGAGGACTTAGTTATTTTTTCACTCTGCACCTCAGATATATATATATTAAAAATTATAAAAATCAAATTGATTTCATAATTGATTTTTTATGGATGTTATTTGTTTTGCCATGGATATTTCATAAACAATTTTTTCCTAAAGTATAGCATCATAAGATGTGCAACTGAGAGAGACACATGGCAGTGGGTGCATGTGAATCTATATGAAATTAATGTTATCCTTATATTTAAATTCTTTGTTAATAGGTTGTATTTTTCTATTAAATATTTTATCTTTCTTGTTTTAAAATCAAAGGGGAGTTTGCCATTGTCTTCAGTTAGATGTGGACCAGGTGTGTTCACCTGATTTTACCGTTACAGTTACTTTTGTGATTCATTTGAAAAGTGGCAATGAAAGAAATGGTGCAGAATCTGTAACACTTTCTCCAATGTAAAAACCTTTATTCTCGTGAATTATTCCACTGGGGTCATTGCATAAAGAGGAGTTGCAAGACAGAGACAGCTTTTCTCAGCTACATGAATTCTGAATTTATCAAGCTCACATGTGGTGTAGCCAAGGTGATGAAAAAGTGGCTGAGAAGATTAGGAGGGTGGAGACCTTTCAATTTCCCACAGCACAGGATTTCTAGGGACATAGAGGAGAGAAAATGAGTATGAAAAGACAAACATTACTCCACAGAGGACTCTCCTTGGGGCTTGATTTCTCTGAGCCCATTGGCAGGGCCCTCCTTGCTGCAGGGACAGGGAGTGTCAGAGACTCCTTTTGAAGATGCTGTGAGTAGATCCTGCACAATGGGGACACTTGCCCACTGCTGAGACTTCTTCTTTGAAACAAAGCTTGGGTGTCTTGGTGTTTCTGTAGACAAGATGGGTGGTGTTGGCTCGTGGGCTGGGGCTCTTCATGCACAGGGTACACCCAGTGTGCCATCTGATTTTGACCATCTAGAAGTTAGTTCATCCTGTAGTAAGTGGGGTTTGGAAAGGAGTGTCTCTACATTGACAGAAGGGTCTGGACAGCTGGCTTAGAACTAAAAATTTTGAGAGTGAATTTAGGTGAGATGAGTGTCACCCTGAGCCAAATCCTCAGCATTAGTATCGCCATCAACTAAACATAATCTGTGAGCAACTTGTAACACCTCAGGCACCCTCCAACAAGATTTTGCTCCTGCCTGGTGCTCTGTGCTACACTGCCACATGCTTGGACAAAGCAGGGCAAGCCCACTGGGCGAGGACAGCATTACCACCCCAGGATTAGCTCTTCAACAGCAGATGGCAGAGAGCTGTTAACCTTTTGCTTTAGTAGGTATTAAGAAAGAGGGTAACAAGAATATTCCATCACTAAGGATGTATCAGGCAGCATTAGCAATGGATAATTTGAGGGGTTAAGAAGTCTGCCCTGTGGGAATTTCTTAAAAAGTTAATCTTTTATAAAGATTGAAAGTTTCACAGGCACAAAGTTTGCCTCAGAGAGATTTAGTTCTTTTAGCCTATGATCTTGATACTTGCCAAAGGACAAACTAAATGTGAATTTGCATCATGCCTCCACATGTGTTTCACATATTTCACATGTGGTGTCTAAATGGCTTCTGTGACCTTAGTGTGCAGATCACACGTTTTTCACATATGCTTTGTGTGGTTCACATCTGTTTGAAACATTGTTTCTGACAGTAGAAATCATTATTGTTTTACAGCAGGCTCCAGTAATTTAATTCAAGCAGCAGAACTTGAGAAGATGCAGAGGGGTTTTGGTTTTGGTTTAGATTTTGTGTTGACTGCTACCCATTATAATTGCATACCAGAGGAGAGATTCACAGCCCAGGCCAGAGTTTTCAATTAGGGTGATCAAGATTTTTTTGTCAACATGATTTTTTTCCCCAGTGAATACGCTGACTTGTCAAAGTTGTCGCTTTGGCAAAAAAGTGCCTGATCCAAATATTGTTGTATTCTGAAGGGTTTTCTGGGTCTCTGATTCAATTTATACACAAAGCTAGAAAGACAATGGTCCACCAGTGGGTACTCACATTGGGTTTGGGGAAGCTAAGCTTAGTTTTTTATTCTGTAATATTTAGAGTACAGCTTGAATATGTCTCTTTCATTAACCCTTTTGAGTGCCCCAGTGTCTCACGCTGGGCAGCTGGTTTTTCTATGTCTCATTGAATTGTTTCTACAAACTGGAAAATGTGCTTCAGAAGGAACTTGAAAATGACAGAGACTCTGAGTGTGTAGCTTGGTTGTTAGGACAAAGATGAGAGAGACTCTTGACAACATCCTCTGTGCAGCACAGGCTTAATTATTAATACAGGTAGAATTCCTCCAGTGCTCCATTCTGCTCCTGGACAGAGGGGGCTCATACCAGACCTATCAGACATGTGTAAACAAGTGCTAAGCCTAAATGAGACCAAACAAAAATTTGAAGCTCTGTCTCTCACTCACCACTTCCAAATAGCTGTGCTAAAGTGAACAGGTGTGTTCTGTAGTGGCAATTTCAAAATAATTTGCCAAATATTGAGGGCACCCAGGCAATGTGGAGACATTTGAATTTACCTATGATTCTGTCTTCCATCAAGTGAGAAAGGCCCGCCAGCTGTTGAATTTATTCCCTGTGTTTTTTCCATTTATTTCTACGCACATTCCTCAAAGAGTTCAGTCAAACACCTGTTTCCTTGCCTATCCCAAGTAGCTTGCTTTAAATTGCAAGATATTTTCAACCATATGTAATTCGAATTGTAGGTGGTAAAATATTTTTTTAATATTATGTAAATCAGGAAAATCTAGGCCTCGTATTACAGGTTTGCAGGAAAAAACACAGTCCAACCTGTGTTGCCATGCTGCAGTTGCAGACCTACAGCTCTTTGCACCTACCTGCATCTACCAAGCTTGCAAAGAGATAGGAGCAGTCGAGACTATGGCACTTAGAATATGGGGCCTTGATATGGATACAGAAGTGGCCATATTGGATGTTACATGATGGAATACATGTTTTCAGTCTGAACAGGGTCTGAATGACCCTTTGGGCAGAGAACTAGTCAGTAATTTGAAGTGCTAAATTGAGCTTTGTGAAAAACGAGCACAACTCTCTTGCTGCGAGGTAGAAGATGTTTATTGGTAGCAGCAAGCGTCCGAGGAAAGTCCAAAAGAAAAGCCGAGAGAAAGAAAAAAAAAAAA